>JAQZBX010084131.1:0-13295 GCA_029593785.1 Cabassous unicinctus | reverse complement strand
ACAGAAAAGTTAGTAAAGATTAACCTTCCAAAGGCTCTATAATAAATAAGTGGTGTAGAGGGGTTTTGAACTTAGGAAGCCTGGTTCAACAGTTCAAACTCTTTAAATGAAACATCCACACCTATTAATCATATTAGGTATATGATACAAACAATAGCTCAGAGAAATTTTAAAAAGCTGGTCTGATAGCATCAAGGAAAGATTCATAGAATAGGTTTACAGTGAGTGGTGTCTTGAAGCAAAAGCGGGATTTGGATAGTCTAAGGATGGCATTCCAAATGAGAGAAGCAAAAAGAGAAGCCAAAGTCCAGAAATGGGTTGAGGCTTGGCCTTTTTAATGATATCCCAATAAGAAGATCGGTCCAGGTAAAGTGGAGGGGTGAGCTGTGTGAGTGAGTCAAGGCAAAATGGACTGAGATACAGGGTGGGAGTAGAATTCCAGATTCAAAGGAGCCCTGGTGCAGGTGGGAAGGCTTCTTTTGGAAATTTACATTCATACACAGATTTGGAGATCTGTGACCATTTACCACCAGGAAGGACCTTAGGAATTTTCTGGTTCAAGCCCCACATTTTAAAGATGGGGAACTAAGACTCATAGAAGAAAATGATTCACTCACCTAGAATTTATTTTACTGACTTATTCTGTTACATTTGGAACTCTTGGACTGTTAAGATATTTTATCTTTTCAAATGTCTTAATTTCTCTAATTTTACCATCAAAATTTTTTTTCTGGTGCAAATAATAAGGAATCAGTTTTCTAAAAAGGGCAAGTATAAGCTATCGATTATTCCATATTAATTAAACTTATACGCAGTCTGTGATTTAGACCAGGACACTGCCATCAAAGAAGACCCACTTACAAAATCATCCAGGGCACTTCATGTGGATGTGTGGAGAGTCATTTATTTGTTTGTTTATTCATTTACTACAAGATGATCTGGATACAAAGGGATTTTAGAACTAGATATGCAAACCTGTACCCAAGGATTTAACAATTTATGGCCCACGGAAACTTGGAAATAACCGAAGTTAGATCTTTTCAGAAGACATTGGTATCTTACTACTCTCAAAAATAATTTCTAGGATGAAAAGTTTAAAAATATCCAAATATCAAAAGATATTCTGCTTTCTTTTCTTCTGTTTATTAAAGTCTATCTTGTAAACAAGTGGGTGAAGAACTGGGACCAGTTCTTCATGGCACTTAGTATCCATTTCACACTGTGGGTTTTTAGATGATCTCATAATGTTAATTACTTAGAAAGGCTGGATGAAAGTGTTCTTTTCCTTTGATGACTAATGATAACCGGTGGGTTTTACCCACTCCCGATCCCAGCAAGGATCCCAGTAGTTTTTGCCACAAACTAGGTATAGGTTCCAACTCCTGGATCATTTCAAGTCCCCTTATTTAGACTGAAGATCAGAAGTAATTTAGAGTATCCACACATAGCTGTCATAGCTAAACAGGACATTCTTACCCTGCTGTATGATTTTCAGGGTACCAACACTGTCTTAAACATGAGTCCTCCTCTACTAGTTCCCAAGAATGAATTATAGCTTGTACTCACTGCTTCCCTTCTTCTTTCTCCCTTCCTTCACAGCAACAAAGTCATGCAAACAATATACAATTATTGCAGGGGCACTTCAAAGCCAATCAAGGAAAAGTATTGTATATATGGCATTGTCAAAGAGGTCAGGCCATTAGCAGAGCAATTAATGTACCAGTGGCGCCTCTCATTGAAGGTTATGTCTCTTTAGTAGTTAATGTGGGCAAAATGATCTTCAAGCATCCATTAAGGCTCTCAGATAAATGCCCAAGGGAATTAGTTCAATAGCCACCTCTACTTTGGAATCTTGTTCTCTCCTGACCTGGGACCTTCTTTTCTAGCCACAGCTCTAGCTAACCTCCCTTAGGTGACTCACCTGGCTCAGGTCCATATCCAAGGTACTGCTCTTCTTTTCACTCTTCTCACTTGTCCACTATTTTGGGGGTCTCCTATTCACATTTTCACATGGTTATCTGCCTACTTGTGCTGTGCTTCCTTTCCCCCATCCTGAATCATTCAACAACCTTAATTGTCCCTATTTTGTTACCTCTTTCCATGCTTCTTATTGAATATCATTTCCTCTGGATTTTTCTGCTTCTGATTTTTCTTCACTCATAATTTCCATTCTTCAGAATTTTACTATGGTATTTTAAAAAAGAAAATTGCCCCTGCTAATGGAGATTAAATTATGGGTATATAAGACATACATTTAGCAAGTGTTTCCCAAAGACAGCATATATGATTTCCTTCTCCATATGTATTTCTTGTTTATGAATTTTTAGATCCATGACTTTATTTTGGAGTGAAAACATGCTATAAATGTAATATTAGGGGATAAAAGCTTCATCTCAGTACAAGGATATTTAGCTATAATGTCTGCCAATGTTACTCAGATTTCTGCTGAAAAAATGCAACATAAAATCAACTTCCAAAATCTCAGTAATTACAACAATAACCATTTATTTCTCACTCTTGGGTCTGCAGGTTGGCCGAGGGAACAGCAAGTGGGTGAAAGTGACGGAAACACAGGCATTGTGAGGGTATCAGCAGGAAACAGGTAGAAGTAGCTGAGGTTCCAGAGGTAGGCAGGTAGCAGGTCTAGAAGGGCCTCACACAACAAAGCTCTTTAAAGAAGTGGCAGGATTTTATTTTAGAGGATATTGATCATACTATATAGAGGATGGGCTGGGGCTGGAGTTCCCAGGAGTCAGGCATCATATGTAAAGCTATCACAGGAGATAAGGCAGAAGCTGGTGTGCCTGTGAAACAGGGCCTTGGCAGTAAGGATGGAGCCCAGAGCACAGATACAAAAGATTAGTTCCAGGAGGCAAAATTGGCGGCACTTGGTAGCTTATTCAAGATAAGGAGTGACAGGGAGGAAAGGCTTGGATGAAGCCAAGGTTCAGAGGACATCTTGGAAGACGGTGGGGCTGCACTGGAGAGAGTAGGTGAACACAGGAGGAACAGGGAGGACAACATGACCTCTGATATCCTGTGCAGACCCTTCTGGGGTATAAAGAGATAAGTATGTAAACTTGTTTCCTTGGCCACAGAATTAGTTCAGAATGTGGAAGAAGTAGTTAGATGATGATGATGATATTAGTTTGCCTGAGCTGCTATCACAAATGCCACACAATGGGCTGGCTTAAACAACAAGCATTTATTGGTTCACAGTTTCAAAGGCCAGAAGTCCAACATCAAATATGGGCAAGGCGATGCTTTCTCCCTGAAGACTAGCCTTCTGGGGCTGACAGCTGATGATCCTTGGGGTTCCTTAGTTTTCCTGTCACATGGCAATATCCTTTCCTTTCTCTTTGGGGTTCCCCCTGGCTTCCTACTCCTGTATCTTCCCTGTGTCTTTCTCTTTTTAAGGTTTCCAATAATCTGGATTAAGACCCATCCTGGTTTAGTTGGGCCACACCTTAACTAAAAATAACATCTTCAAGAGGTTCTATTTACAATGAGTTCACACCCACAAGGATATGGATTAAGCTTAAGAATATGTGTTTGTTGGGGTAAATAGTTCAACCTAACACAACAATGATGGTGATGATAGCAACTATCAGTAATGAAGGTTGGCAATGAGCCTAATATTGCCTCTTTTCACACATTATCTCATTTGATGCTCATAACAATTCTATGGAATAGGAAATATTACTATCCCCATTTTACAACTGAGAAAGCTGACATGTAGAGTTTTAAGGTTCCAAAGATACACACACTTGATAAGTATGAAAACAGCTATAGCTATTATGCCCATGAATGAGCTTGATTGTATTCCAATAAAACTTTATTTACAAAAACAGACAACAAGCCATATTTCATTTTGGGGCCATGGTTTGCCATTCTAGATGAATAAGCTCCCACTCAAAGCAGTTAAATAATCCTTCCAAATTCACACAACTTGCAGAAGTAGGAACGGAACCCAGGCTTCCAGTTTGCTGTATTCACTCAATAAATATTTATTGAGCTCCTCTTATTTGTCAAACACGGTTTTAGGTACTGGGGACAGACAAGGTTCCAACTCCCATGTATTTACATATTTGGGGGGGACAGATGATGAACAAGTAAATGAGAAAATACGATAATTTCAGAAACTTAAAGGAGCCATGAAGAAAATAAAACAGTGATAATTAGGGGATGACTTATGCTATTGGGATTAGAGAAAGCCTCTCTTAATGAGAAAAAATTTGAGCTGAAATCTAGAGGATGAGAATAAGTCAATTATGCAGAAATTTGGGAAAGTCATTCTAGAATGATGGAATGGCCAGTGATAAAAACCAGTATGGCTAAAGGAAAGTGAACCAGGGGAGGATAAGATCTCAGAAACAGGCAGGGAATTATAAGCCATGGCAAATGATTTGGATTTTATTCCAAGTGAAGCAGAAAGCCCAGTGCTTTCTTGATTATAACCTCCTGATCTTAAATCTCTTTGTAT
Source organism: Cabassous unicinctus (assembly GCA_029593785.1). Lineage (NCBI taxonomy): Eukaryota > Metazoa > Chordata > Mammalia > Cingulata > Chlamyphoridae > Cabassous > Cabassous unicinctus. The sequence goes on along the minus strand of JAQZBX010084131.1, from coordinate 8,812 downwards.
CACCTCTGCTGCCCAAGCACATGGCTGATATTCTCTGAATATATTGTTTGATTGATGGACGTTTTCGTTTCCTAGGCTGCTCCAAGAAAATACCATGAAATGGGATGTGTTAAAGAATGGGAATTTATTCGCTTACAGTTTTGAGGCCAGGAAAATGTCCAAATCAAGGCATTGTCAAGATGTTGCTTTCTTCCTGAAGACTGACTGCCAGCAATCCTTGGCTCGTCTGTCACATGGTGGCATCTGCTGGTCTCCCTTCTCTTTTAGGTTTCATTGATTTCAGCTTCTTGCTTCTGTGGTTTTCTCTCTCTTTATCTGAAGTTCATTCTCTTATAAAGGACTTCAGTAATTGGATTAAGTCCCATCCTGAATGAGGTGGGTCACACTTTAACTGAAGCAACCTCATCAAAAGGTCCTACTTACAATGGGTCCACACCCACAGGAATGGAGTAAATTTGTTCTTGTGCTTTTCTGGGGTAGATACAGCTTCAAACCACCACAATGGTTTTTGTAACTTAAATTCCTTCAAGGCATAAAAGACCCACCAACATGTTGGGCTCATTAAAGACTCTTATGAGTAGACACATTTAAAAGATCCTCTTTCAAGGGAAGTCTCCAAGAAGACTGTGCCTAATACTTTTTTTTTCCATTTAGGGCTAAATTTTAATAGAATGTGAAAGTTTGGACTCTTACACTTTAAACAAACAAAACCTGGAAATTGCTGATTGGTTCAGAGGGGTCTTATGGAAAAACTAATCTGTAACAAAAACGTGGTATGGAGTGCGAAGGCTCCACTGTTTCTGAGCAAAGCGTACAAAGGTTCCAAGTGGGATAGAGTAAGGAACGAAGGGCTCTGACATTTACAGCAGCAGGCATTTTCTCTTCTTCTTCTAGACAGGGGATGGGCAGAGGACTGCTCTGTTAGCTTCATCAAACACTGTCTTGAGGCCCCGCTGTGTGAGCGCCCAGCACTCCAGGTATTTTACAGCACCGATCTCCTTCCATGGCTAAACCCTGGGGATAGGTGATGGGGGTCAGCTTCTTCTCCTTCAGTTTCTCGATCATTTCTTCATCATCCCTAAGATCAAGCTCAGTTCCCACTAAGATGATGGGAGTGTTGAGACAATGGTGTCCCACCTCAGGATACCACTTTGCACAGACATTTTCAAATGATGCAGGACTCATGAGGGAAAAACAAATTAAGAAGACATCTGTTTGCGGATAGAATAGGGGATGTAATCGGTCATAATCTTCTTGTCCAGCTGTATGCCATAAGCCCAGAATCACCGGTTTTCCATCTACCATAACATTGGCAGAATAGTTGTCAAAGACAGTGGGAATATATTCTCCGGGAAATGCATTGGTTGCATAACTGATCAGTAGGCAAGTTTTACCTACATCCCTGTCTCCCACCACCACACGCTTGATGACATGCATCTGGGCCGCTCACTGGGTCGCAGCAGCGACAGGGCACTGAGGAGAGGAGTGGCGGCCGTGGGCTCCGGGCGCTGGGTGCCGGGGCCGCTTGTCCACGCCGCCTGACCGTCAGCGTACTGGCAGCCGAAGCCCAGCAGCTACCACCACCCAAGGCTGGAGGAAAAAGTCGTAATACATTTTTTTTTTTTTTAAGAAAGATTGTAGGGATGGCATCCAGCCCACTTGCTCTGGCTTAGGCTCTCTGCACATAAGCTCTGCCACCATTTGCCCAAACATTCCAAATGTCAGGAATAAGGTGTCTCTGAAGTCAGATGCACTTTATCAGATAAACCTTAACGAATTTTGTGGTGATCCAGTTCTAGGTGTACCTCTGACCAGCTGTGGTTAAGCTTTTCTGTTTCAAGTTTCTCATCTGTAAACACAGAGCTGTTGGGCAGGGGAAATGAAATTATTGATGTTAAAGGCTTAGAACACTGCCTGGGCCATAGAGTCTTAATGAAAGTCAGTTTTCTTTCCTTCCCCAATGCTCTTGTATTTAGTGATTACCACTCAAGTCCCATTTAAAGCAATGTTTCACCTAGCATCCTCATTCAATGTAGGGAGTAAGGGAGAGGAGAGGCTAGGATGAAGCCAAGACTCAGAGGCTTCCCTTAAAAAAGTGCTACAAAATTAGCATAAACTTTAAAGCAACTGGAAATGTACCAAAGTAGTTTGACAATCTCTGAAATGACTGACTTTCAGAAAGGTTTGCCATGATGGATACTGTGACACTTCCACCCAGATCCCCCTTCAATGAAGGACAGGTTGCCCCAGCTGCTGGGAGTGCTAAGGGCAAACAGCCTTTGATGTCAGTTCCTTCAAAAATTGCCACAGGCTACAAAGAGCAACCTCACCAAGGTCACACTCTTGCCAAGTGATCCAGTTCCAATTACTGATTGATGAGGTTTTATAAAGATCTAACAGTCTTGGTCCAATTTAGGACAAATCTGAAGGCTCCATAGCCCTTTGACAGGGTTAGCAGAGGCTATTTTTAAGCCCACATCACAGCTCAACTTCTCCCTTTACTCAATCCTGCTTCTTTTGCCTTCTTTCCACAGGTGTTGATCCCAAAGGACAACCCCTAAAAAACATCACGTTAACAATGCATGTTAAAACTCCATCTCTGTGTCTGCTTTCCAGAAAATTCAACCCATAACAATCTTGTTTAGGTGTGCTGTCTTCTTGGCATTTCTGTGACCTTCTGTTAGTGAATTTAGTGCCCATGAAAAATATTTCTCAGTGATGTTGCATTTTATATCCTGAATCTGTCTGAAAGGTACATAGCACATATATTTTTTACAAAAGGTTTGCTTCTATAAAGTTTTAAAATGACACCGAATAGTTAAATATTCACTCAGGTATCTGGAGCATACAATTTTTCCAACTAAAAAAAATTTAAGGAATCTTTGATTACTAAATGCACCTTACTTAAATACAAATGACATGGGATGTATCTCAAGTGAGAGATGAATCACAATGTAGTTATCTATGAGGTTATCATATCAACATGCAAGGGAAAGAAAAGGAAATTCTAGAGTTTGAGAGGATTATTTGGGGCCAGAGAGGTTAAGAAACTTAGAAAAGCATAAGAGATGGCATACCATATTTGTCAGAATCCTAGACAGCCTAGGAGTATACAAATGCTGTTAACTGCATGTACATGACAGCGTGTGTCCTTAGCACAGAGTGCCCTTGGGTAAATTAGTCTTTGAGAGGTTAAAATGAGACTTGTTGTGGTGATTAAATGAGAAAATGGATGGATGGTACATGGTAAGTGCTCAGTAAATACTAGCTGCTGTTGTTGTTGTTAATCAAAATGGCATCTGGCTAACAGTCCCCAGGGAAGCTTCTCTCAACATCTAACAAAACCACTAATGAAGGCCTAGGGGGGGAAATAAAGCTCCCAACATGAAAAATAAGATTGATAAGTAATATAATAACAGAACCTTGAAGAAACTGGAATGAATTCTAGGATAACTGGGTTAGTAACCACTCATTACATAACCAAGTCTTATTTCAAGAAACAAAACTTCATAAAAGGCAGAAAAATATTTTGTGCTTCAGTCACCATCTCTCCACTTACCCAGAGATTGAAGATTTGAACTGGCCAGAAAGTTAGGCATCTTTCTTTTCTCTGGGGTATGGGAAGAGACAGTACATCAAAAGGCAAAAGGGTTGTAGGGCATTATTTATATGGGGCCAATACAGGAAGAATCTGGGTAGCAGTGCATACTGGGAATTGTAGTTTTTCATGTACTAGAGAGCCAACATGTCAGGGAACCAAAGCATGGGGTAGAAAGAAGATGACCCCTCACATTATACAAAGGTACACAAAGTTAAATTTGGCTTCAACTTGCACATCAAATTGGCGTTTTGTTGTAAGTAGGAAAAAGGTATTCTACCACTAGCCAGGGACAATATAGACGACCAAGGATTAACAAAAGATGAATAAAGGGAAAAGTCACAATGGGGCCTGTGAAAAATTAATGTTTCCAGAGAAAAACTTCAGGAAACTATTTGACATTCATAACAGAGCACAAAAAAACACAGTCTTCATGAAATGGCTATGAAATATTAAGACAGTATATTATTTTAAAATTCTGATTATAAAATTAAATAAAAATGTCAAACATTCTAAAATGAGAAGATGCATGAATTTTTAAAAAGATGGTGGATTAATAACCCTTTATTATGTTATTAATAAAAACTGAAAATGTTCATGGGGCTCGGTAGCCAGCATTGGAAATGTAAGACTGTCCCATATCCCTTGTTTCAAACAGAGGAGACGTAAATGATATAATTTCACTTCTCGTTCACGCAAATTAGAGAAATAGAGGGTAAAATGTTTATTAAAAATAACTTATAAATAAGCACTAGCAGAATTAATGTCCGTTATTGTCAAAGTAGAGAAAACAAAGGAAACTAGAAAGAAGAATTAAAAATATGAAGCCATAAAGTATGAAAGAAGCCAAATTAGTAATAATGATAAGTATGTTAAATCAGTGGGTTTTAAAATTTTAAACAACTGAATCTTATTTTCAATGAAAATTCTATGTTTATTCCCAAATTACAAAAGATGTACTGTTTTAAGTTGAATTTATTGTTTAGAAAGTCAATTAATGAGAACAAAGTTAATGAGAAAGCAGCCTCTACTGCCTATATTACCATTTTGGACTGTTGGTTTATATTAAAATTAATCTGTAGATTAAATGCAATTCCAATCAAAATACAATGAAGTTTTTACTAGAACTTAACAAAAGAGTGTAAAGAACGTTTGGGGAAAAAAGAGGAAAATGTAAACAACAAAAACTTAGAAAGAAGTGTATAAAGGCTGTGAGGCTGCTATACCAGGTATTTAAAAATATGATATGAGACACAGAATATCCATAAAATAAAAAAGTCCAAGTATATAAACATGTGTTTATATTTTTTATTTAGGAAAAAATAGAATGCAGCTCAGTTGGGAATGTGTGGATTATTCAATAATTGATGGCTAAGCATTTGAGAAAAAATGACATCAACCCAGTTGATTATAAGTGCATGAAAGATAGAAATTTCAAAAGTGAAACCATAAAAGAATAAGATATAGAATTGATTATTGATAGTAATATAGTCTTGTGGTAGAGAATCACTTTCAAAACATGACACCAAGTACTAAAACTAGATGTCAGTCAACTATTGCCAGGTCCCAGGGCCAAATCTAGAATGTAGTCACAGCCCATTCATTTACATATTGCCTCTGGCTGCTGTTGCCTTACAGTGGCAGAGCTGAATAGTTGCCACAGAGACCTTTTGGCGAGCAAAGACTTAGATACTTATTTTCTGACCTTTTACACTAAAAGTTTGCTGTCCCTTGGCATAAGTCATAGAATCATTTTATATGGATAAGCTAACAAAGTTTTAACTTTGGCATGGAATAGTCCATCATAAACAAAGAAATATGTGATCGATATATGGCTTTTAACAAAACAATAAGAAAAGTAATAAACTAGTTGAAAATGGGCATAAGATAGGGACAGGTAGTTACACAGCACAGGCGTTTTAAATACCCCAAAAACCCATGAAAAATGTCCACTCTCAATGGTATTCAAAGAAATGCATTTTTAAAATACCATAAATGGATATTAGGATTTACGACTACATCCACCTCACCAGCAATTTGGCAAACCAAAGAAAGAAAACACTCAGTGTGGGCCAAAATGCCAAAAACCAGACTCTCATGTGTTATTGGTGGGTGTGCAAACTGAAGTGGGATTGGCAGCACATAGGAAAAGCTCTAAAATGCGTATACCTTTTGATAATAGCAGCTCCACTACTAAGATTTACCCTAAGGAGGTAATTAAGGAGCGGTGCAAAGATTTAGCTCTAAGGATATCCATTGCAGGATTGTGTATAATGGTAAAACATTGGAAACAACTGCAAATGTAAAATGATAGGGCGTTGCTTGAGTAAATTATCAGCACATAAGATGAAATATTCTAAACCATCAACAATTACATTGTTAAACACTATTTCTTAAAAGCACAAATGTTCAGAATATATTTTTGAGAATAAAAGATAGGTTAAAAACAGTGAATATATTGTAATTGCATTTTTGAAAAGAAATTCACATAAAAATCCCTGGCAAAGTGTACATTAGTTAATATTAGTTATAGCTGCCTTGTGGGATAACAGATGATTTTTATTTTCTTCTCTTTGCTTATTCATATGTAACTTTTATTGAACCATTTCATCTCTATGGGGTACAAAGAGGAAATGGTTTTATTTCTCTCCAGTCCCTGTCCCCATTCCAGCAATTATGCCATATGGTAAGTCCCTCTCCTGCTGGGACACAGATCCCTTAAGGACATCTTGGGATGATTCCTTAACTTTGTTTTTGGATATTAAAAATCTGCCCATTTCATTTACCCTTCCAAGCTTTTCTCTTCCCTTAGAGCCTTCCAGGTTTGGGGGAGTGAAGGGCCTGCAGTGAACATGGTGTGAGGTCAGCTCCTCTGAGATAACCCTTCTCTGCCCCTTTTTCTTTTTGCCTCCCCTCTGGTGTGAGGAGGGGGAAAGAGGAGGAACTACAGGAAAAAAGCAAGTTACTTAGCTGGGCTCCCTTGTGATCTACTCTTAGTTGTTGTTACTTCTCTGACAGGTCCCTGATGCCCTCTTTGTGGCAGAGTCTGGACACTGGCTCTTTCAAGGAGCACATGAGATGTTCACAATCTGACACTTTTTTTTTTTTGATGGCTTCCAATCCCACCTCCTCTCCAGCCCTGTTCAACCATGAGCCTAGGTGCTGCCAACAGAAAGTTTCAGTAAAGAAGGCTTAACAGTTTTAAATTCCGTATATTGGGTAATTAAGGTTCTACCAAAAGCGTTTAAAGTAGTTTTTGTGGAAAGCCAAAAGTGCAGATAGAATGTAGTGGGTTTAGGAATAAGTAGGCTTGGCAGGGTGGTAGAGGAGGGACCAGAGCCCAGGTGGTAAGATACGCCTTGACTATGAGAAGGGTCATCTCTTCCCCTGAGACCAGAAATAATAAAGCTAGAGTGAGAGGAGCTATTAGATAAATTTCATGTTGGAGGGTGAAAAGTTGAGGGCTGCCCATCTAGGGCCTCAATTTTGCCTACGGTGCAGGAGGCCAGGTCATCTACTTACATGTAAAGTTATCTACTTAAATATAGCTTTGGAGGCATGGTGGAGGACCCTGGTGATTTTTTTTCCAGGGGGAACTGAGAATGGCAAGTATGAGGTATGTGTACCTGCCCTGAAGAGCTACTTGGGGCCAGACCACCATTTAAAATGACCCCTATTTCCCTGTTTTGGTAAATCTTATCTCTTGACTAGGTGCAGAAGAGGAAAAGTGAGTTGTGGGATTAATAGAGTGCTGGGGATTGCAAAGGAGAGGAGGTGGGTAAACAGAGAATCAAAGAATTAGAGATACTACTGTCTTAAGTCACCAAGTTAGCTAAGTGATTCTTTATTATGGGAGAAATAATCCTTAGCTAGAATATAAAGTAAGAATGCCTGATGTTATTTTAAAATATCAGAATTTAATTCATATATATATATTTGATGTATGGTTGATTTTGGTCATATTCCAAGTTGGATTATCACATTCTTTTCCTAGCTAATTCTTCACCCAATATCATCTAGTTCACATTTTTAAAACACTCCATGTGCTAACCCATTCTATTGTTACAATGTAACAGGTACAACAGCTCCTAAGTTTTAAATACCAAGAGTAATGTCTGCACACAGTAGGCATTGTTCAAATGTGTTGACTAGATGGCCAAACATTCCTGTGACTCTAAAGCCCTATTTAATACAGAGCATCATTGAATAATCACTTTGGGATTCTTTCATATAGACACTAATAAGTAACGGCAGTGTTGCCATTATTTTAATAGATACTTGGGAAGAAAGCTAATTTGTAAGTATTTCAGGGCCTCTAAAATGGAGGAATAGCCCAACCACACCAACTCAATGGCAAATCTGGTGTCGTTGTCAGTTCTACACAGATCAGATGACAGATGCAAATACATATTATCTGTTACTATTTCCCACCATGTTATACTTGCTTGCTTCTGGCATCTTTATGTTTTATTAGAGTTGCTAAATAAATTTCCATTTCCTTTACTTGCTCTTTGAATGTTCTAAAATTTCTGAGAGTCATTACTTTCCAGAGAGTACATGAAATTATAGAACTTATTTACAGCACTGGGTAGTTCCACAGAGGGTTGACTTTCAGGGATAAGATATATTTATTTCCAAAAATCATGCAAGCTTAAGGAAATTGTCAATGACTAATATTAGACAAATTGAATATATTTGAGTTAATCCTAGATCTAGTAGTCACCCAAGATCATTTTTTGGCAGTTTTTGTATGCGTCCTATCTCTCCTATCCTTATTTAAAATAGTCTCATATTTGAAGAGTCATTGTCTTTAATTTATATTCTGCAACATGCCAGCCTGCTGTTGATTTACAGAGTATTTCTGTGCCTGTGTTTCAGATCTAAGTTTCATCTTTTGTTCCAGGAGAGCTTCATGCAACGGCAGGGTGAAGAGACCTACGTACTCTGTTGTTAGTAGTGAAGTCTCAGTGAAGGCACTTGAATCTTTCCATGCCTCAGTATCCTCAATTATAAGATGGTAGTAAAATGTCTGGCCCTATCCCACATAACTTTTTGGGGTTTCAATAAGCTTTCATATGGGCAAGAACATTGAAAAGAATGCAAGACAAAACAAATATGAGAGAATTTTTTTCTCCTTCTTGGAAAGAGAAACTCAACCCAATGCGAACAACAAAGGTTCCCCCTACTACAATGTTGTCATTGTGATTCTGGCAT
>JAQZBX010084130.1:0-13295 GCA_029593785.1 Cabassous unicinctus | reverse complement strand
AATTTTCATGTTATATTTATCTATATTGTTGGGATTTAATTTGATTTTTCCCTACATCTTTATTCCTAGGAAATTTGATAACTCATTTGCTTACTCTTTGATTATTAATATTAGATATATCATTAAACATTCTACACAATCTAAAAGAATATTAAGGGAATATTATGAACTCACAGAATATATGAATGTTTGAAAAATAAAAAAATTTGAATATCATAAAACTACATAATAGATCATCTCAATAGGCCCATATCTATTTAAAAAATTGAATTTGTAGTAATATTTTTTTTATTTTGTTTCCTGAAAATAAGTATTTATACACATACATTACAAAGAGAATAAGAAAATACACCCAAAAATTCAACAGCAGCTATCTCTGGACAAGGGGAAAAGGGGAATATTTTTTTATTCTTTATAAATTCATGTTATAAATTCTACTTAGCATGAAAACACATTAATCTAACAATAAAAGTTGCAGGCCGGGGAATTTGCTATGGACCAGGCAGTGTCCTTTCTGTCACAAGTTTCATAGAAAACTTGAGCTGCAGCAGAATCTTTCAGTATTCCTGGATTGCCAGGGAGAAGGTGGCCCTATTGGTGAGGAGGGTTTGCTAAGACTTCCTGACTCACCAGCAGGCCCTCAGGGAGCTTCTCCCCAAAAGTCTTGGGGAACAAGAGTCTTTTTGGCCACCACATTCTTATGACCATCAGCTTCCTCAGCTAAACTCATGGAATGCTGGACTCTCAGACCCATTTGTGTTCCAGAGCAAGGAGACGTGGAGAGTGCATGGGGAGGGCCCCCCATGTAGGGACCCATGTCCTCAGTAAGTATCTTCTGCACTCAAGCCCAGAGCCACATCTTCCCAGGTGAATGAAGCTTGTTCCTGCAGTGCTGCCCTCCCTTAGCCAGGGCCAAAGGGAGCCTAGGCAAACTTGGAGCCAGGGTGAGCCACCACCAGCTTGCATGGACTTGGCTCATTTACAAATTCTCTATGTCACTGTGACTTCCTACCTCCCCTGCTGTATGACACCTTGGAGGTGGTGGGACTTATCTTCATGTCCCTTCCTCTCCCCACTGAGCAGTTCAATTCAAAATGGTTGTTTTATCACTTCTGTGCCTCTTCCATTTCAGACATCATCTGTTATTCTTAGCCAATCTTAAAATCAAAGAAATGAAGGAACAACAACAAAGAATATCACAAGTTAATATTTGGAAACGAGATGAGTGTGAAAAAGAGAACAAAACCGACACACAGTCTATTCCCAGTGGTGTATTTGGAGCCTATGTGTACATCTCTAGTGTGGCTTAGTTGGGTTTAGGAACATGGACCCCTGGGTGCATCCTAGCTTAGCTTGGCTCCTTCTCCCCCTCTGTCTTGGGATAGAGAGGGCTCTGGGCTGAGCCTTTCACACTGTCCTTCCCTGAAGTGGTGGTACCACTGCTATCAACCTTGGGGATAACCCCCTGGGCCATTTCTCACTTCTCCTGAATGAGCCACACCTTCTGGACTTCCAGTAGGGTGGAATTTCTAGGGCTGTAGCAGCCAGCTGCTGCACCTGGAGGCCTTCCACAGGCACTACACTCAAAGGGCCTCTCCCCGGTGTGGACGCTGTGGTGTGTGACCAACTGTGTGCTCTGCCCCAAATGTCTTCCCGCACTTGCTACACTGGAAGGGAAGCAGGATCGAGCTCTGTTGGAAGGCTTTCCCACACTTGCTACATTGATAGGGCTTGGCCCCAGTTTAAAATCTGTTGCCTGAGCAAGAGTCAGTCTTATTTAAAGATCTTGACACATGCAAACTTATAGACCCTCTCCACCGCCAGGGCCAGGGCAGCCATGTCAGGTGCTGCACTCAAAACTGCAGATGGGCCAGCCCACCCTGTACTACCTGGACTGGCAGAAATGCTCAGGCCCTGCCCTGGTGGACTGAGGAGTCACTTGTTCACCCGGTCTCGGGGTTTCCATTACCTTCAGTAACTCAGGGTCACCCTGTCGGAAGCACCTCTAAACTGTGTCTTATGGTCTGTTGGTTTAGAGCACTCCCAATTCAGAGAAGAATTCTTGAGTCCAGCCTCCATCGAGGAATACGGAGTCCAGTCATTGGATGATCCACTGACATTCCAGGGCACACATTGGGGGTGGGGGAAGGGCAAGGGTAGTTAATGTTCTCATCCATCTTCCTTCAGGAGATCTGCTGCATCCTCAGTGCTGAGCATGTGCTCAATGGGCTTGTGAAATGAATGGATGGATCTATGAAGCAGGCTGCTTTTTTTTTTTTCAGTCTCTCCTCCAGTATAATATGGGTTCTAGGAGGCCAGGGACCATGCCTGTTCACTGCAATATCCCCAGCAGTAGAGAGCTCTTAGTAGACAGTAAGTGCTCAGTAACTACTTGTGGAATGACTATTATTCAATCAGTGACCAAACCCAGGAGTGGGAAAAGCTGCCCAAGGTAAAGTGTGAGTTAGGTTAACATAGGGAACAGGGGAAGGTGGCGATTCGAAAGCAAAGCTGCAAACACCATCCAGAAACTTCCTTGCTGAAAAGGCAGCCTAAGAACAAAAGCCATAAATGCCACAGCTAAAACCCTACCAAAAGCCAAGTCACAGGGTCCCATTCCAACAGCTCTGCTTAAAAAAAAAACAATCAAACAAAAATGCAGAAGCGCTCCAAACAAAAGGCTTCCCCATTAGTTCCCTAAAATTTAACAGGTACAACCTAAATGGCCTATAGAATAAGCCAATAGGAAACCAGTAAAGCAACCAATCAGGACAGCATACAGAATCCTTCACTAACACAGGTGAAGGTAGAGGAAAGAAAATGTCCACAATAAAGCCAGCCCCAGCACCCAGTGAGTGTGTCTCCCCCTTGAGCAGGAAGGCATCTCTGTCCTCAGGTGTGCACTTTCACTTTTACTTTCACTTTTTAATAAATTTTGTGCTTGCTTGCTTTATTTGTGTTACATCTGAGAACTCTTTCTTGGGACATTGCTAAGAGCCTAGAAGCCCAATCCCGCATGACCCGGGAGGGCATTGGACTGGCAGTTCTTCTCTTGGTAACAAGAGTACATGGGAGAAAGGTCCAGCCAGTACCTGCTCCTCCAGCGCTGTGATCCCTCATACTCCTCCAGGAGAGGCCTCTGGGCATACAAATCTGGACAGACTAAGTCCTTGCAGGTGTAGCCACGACCTCATCTGAGCTCTCTCCCCTGGGCTCACAGGGTTTCCTGTGGTGGCCTCCACACCTCCCATGTTAGCCCACAGAGATCGCACGTCCCAGAACTACAAGGTGGGCTGGGACACACCTTCCATGGCCAGGACCCTCCCCAAGTCCCAGAGCCACAGAAAAGTAGCTCTGTGCTCCAGGAGCCTCAGCCTCCACCAGGTCAGACTAGACAGCATGGCCACTCATTCAGGCATGCTCCCATGGCCAGGACCACTCACTGCATCTACCCTGTAATTTCAAATCTTTACACAAGAAAAAACCTTGCTCTATAGCTCCTTTGGTGAGTTTTACTAAACATTCAGAAATGTTACTAACTCTACACAAACTCTTCCAGAAAAAGGAAAAGAAAGAATTTATCTTTAATAAAATCCAGCATTTCTGTTTCTTGTCAAATACACTAGGGTTTCTTAACTTGTTGCAGAAGATGCTGAGAGTCAGAGCATAAAGGGTTAGGGTTAAGCATTCAAAAAGCATGCTTGCTGGCAGAGACACATTAGTAAATGTCTCCAAGGACACTGCATACTGCAGATATCCGTGGGAGGAGGCAGAGTGAAATGAACTCACCACACAGATGCTATTGTCTGAATTCCCAAGAAAGATTGTCTGGGAACTCACAAACAAGTAGCGCTCTCACGCACCAAGCTGAGATATTAGATAGACTAAGGCATAAAGGGCTAGAAACAATGTTTATACTTATGCCCCTTGGTAGACTGCCAGAGAAGGCAGTGTTCTCATTGTAGTAAGAGAAACATAGTGGGAGAGCAAGGTTGGGGGGCAGAATTTATGCGTTGTTTTAAGCTGAATAAAAGAAAGGGTCACAGTGATCTCTGGGCTTTATTGCCTGAGTGAACTGCAGCCCTCTGCTTCATATGCATCAACTTGTCTAACTCTTCCTTTGCGCCGCACCCTAGCAACAACATATGGCGCCCGACGTGGGGCCCGAACAGGGACTCTAGGTGAGTTGACCAAACGGGTGTTTAAGTGCTGCATGGTTGCTATGCAAAGCCATTGGGAGAAGCAGAGATCATGGGTAATTCCCCGTCTCAGATTGATGAGTATGAGGAAATTTTTAAATCTCTTCTTCATAGTTCAGAGGTGAGAACTAAGGAACATATCATGCGAGAGCTGTTACGTTTGATACAGCGGCATTGTCATTGGTTTTCTCCTTCAAAATCAATTAAATCCTAAAGTCTGGCAGGATGTGGGGAAGGCTCTTAGATGAGTTACTCAGCATGGAGAACTTGTTTCAGCTGATGTGTGAGCTGCTTATCTGAAAATTGCTCTGGCTATACAACCTTTCCAGAGTGATGAAGATTTACCGCAGGATGCCGACCCTCTTAAAATTGATGTGTCTACCTCTCCAATCCCTCTAGATTCTCCGGAGCATTCCTCTCGGGAAATATTTTCTGAGGAGGCTGAAGAGTGGCCTGCACCATCGCCTCCTGAATATCCTTCCCTAACTCCCTTTTTGTCACCTTTTGAAGAAGTTAAGAATAGCGGAAACTCCTCCATAATTTTGGAAAAAAATTTATCTAGGTTGGACGATTTATTTCAAACTCAATGTAAGGTTAATGCCTTTCCTGTCTCTGCTAATGTTTCTCCTCCCAAGGATACTTCCCCTGCTGATTTACAGTATAAGACACGCCGTAATTGTTTTAAATTTCCTGTTGATGCATATTTGAATAAGACTCCGGTATTCCCTTCTTCTAGCATTGCTTCCCCTGATGCCTTGTTGTTTCCTATTACTAGACAACCATTCCCTCCAGATCCCCAATATCCTCAAGGTGGTGTTAATGTTAATCATGGCCCTATTGAATTTCAATTTTATAAAATCTTTAAAACTTCTATCTCAAATTATGGTCCAAATTCACCTTATGTGAAGGGTATTTTGGGTTCGTATGCTAATAAAAATTTGCTGGTCCCAATTAATTGGAAAACTTTGGCTAAAACTGTATTAGAAGCTGGTCAATATTTACAGTTTAAATCTTGGTGGAGGGATGAAGCAGAACGGATAGCCCATGCAAATGCAGCACAGAATCCGCCTAGAGCCACTTTTGATAAACTTACTGGGACAGGTACGGCTGCTCCTTTGTGTGATCAAGCCCAACAGGGAAATTCTGCTCTAGATCAAATAAAAGATATTTGCTTACGGGCTTGGTCTAAATTACCTTCCTCCGGTGAAGTTGATAAAGCTTTTACAAAAATAACTCAAGGCACAAATGAACCCTATACAAAAATTTTTGGCTCCTCTTCATGACACCATTCACAAAGTAGTTACTCATGCAGAAGCTCAGTTTGTTTTGCTGCTTACACTGGGATTTGAAAATGCTAATGCGGATTGTCAAAAGGCATTATTACCAATAAAACAGCAGGGAGGTACTATTGAAAACTACATACGCATATGCCGTGATGTCGTCTCTGGTACCTTTAATGCCAATTTATTAGCTTCAGCTTTTTACTAATGACTCAGACTGGACAATCCACTGCTAGATGTTATAAATGTAGAAAAACAGGTCATTATATGCGGGATTGCCGTCGGCAAATGAAGAAAACTCCCATAGAAGCTGTAGTAGTCCGCCAAAGGGGTGCTAACGGGAAATACCAAAAATAGGTTGGTCTCTCTAAAGGGTATTCATTTGGGGTAGAAGTCCACAGGTACCAGGCAATAAAGCATTATGTTTCTTCTGTCACCACAGTCCATTGCCACGTGTTTGAGCAAGACAGCTGCCTCCGTTTGCCAGGGTTCAGTCTTCTGGTGTTCCTCTCTTCCTGGGGCTGTGTTTCTCTCTGGACTTAGATCCTGTTTCCTCCACAAGGTCAGCTGTAGACGATTAGGCGAACGGCTTGCTTCTCTTCTCCTGGGGCCCTCTTTCCAACATTTTGGTAATTACAAAAGTGCTTCTCAAAAGACTGCTTCAACTCTGTTCTTTGCCTTGCCTTTTATATTCGATTCCCCACCCACCAGGTGGTGGGGCTCAATGCCCTACTGATGTGACCCAGTCAACACCCTAATCATAACTTAATCATGCCCAGATTAACAGATCAGTTTACAAGCATGTTCCAATTATATTTTTGGAATTCATAATTACATCAAATTGGCCAATGGTTACACTCCACCCACTGAATTCCAAAAATATATTACAATATTCAAAAAACCTTAAATCAGTAACAATTCAAGTACAAAATCATATCATAATCAATTTAAAGAAATACACTTTGTCTTCAGGCAAAGTCCTGTCTGCTATAGACCTCTGAAACTTACAAAACCATTTGACTGCTTCCAATACACAAATAGAAAGACAAAGGATAAACATTTTCAATATCATAAGAAGAAATTGGGATGTTAAACAGGAGTCATGGATCCTCTACAATTCAGTAAACCTGCAGGACATCCTCCATTCGATTTCAAAGTCTGAGAGTCATTCTTAAGATGTTGGCTTCTTCTCCTTGGGGCCACATGGGAACCCACTGTTTCCACAGGCATGCCCAAGGGCCATTTTGTGGGTTCCACCCTCATCAAGCATCTGGGTGTCGACCAAGCTCCAGACCTCACCCTCCAAGAGTGTTGGGGTGATTGCCACAACTTACCCAATCTTTGGTTTAGAGTCTTAGCCCCCCTAGTACAGTGAGGTGAAGACAACATTCCCCCTAACCTTTGGCTTACAGGTTCAATCCTCTCAGAGCAATGGGTTGACCACCTGGCCTTCTCTAATCCATGGGGGACAGGTACACCTCTCTCCGACCTATGGGGTGTTGACCTTAACCGCCCTAATCTTTGAGGAATGTGCTCCACCATCCCCGCTCCCTGGGATGGCAAAACTCTCCCAAAATATCGGGTGGGGACATCCACCCTCTTCAACTGCAGGGGCAAACTCACCCTCTCTGTACATATGGGTGGGGCTCATCTCTTGGCCCAAGGAAATGTCTTAAGTCCAGATCTCTGCTTCCACAGTTTTCTTCTTAAAGCTGATTCCCATTCAGTCTCTCCTTTCCATATTCTCTTTTGTCCAAGCTGACAGTGGTTTTGTTCATACAGCTCTCTCAAAAACTTTGTTGGTTTAGCATGGAGGAAGCAGGGTCCAAGCCATCAGACAGTAAGACTTTCCACAAGTCTTTCCTAGATAACTGCATCTTCAATTCTGATTTACAAGTTCCAAGTTTAGTAAAGTATTCAAATGGGGCATTTTCATCTGGGAATTTGATTTCCAGAAATTTGGAAGTCCCGGAATCAGTTTCTCTTTTCTTTGTGCCCAAAAGTTCAGTCCTTAGTGTATTTCACTCATCTAGTATTTTGCTATAAGCTGCAAGGTGAAGCCAAGCAACATTCTCTGAGTTTACCTTGGAAAGTTCTTCAGCTAAATGCTCCAGTTTGCCATTTTCAAATTCTGTCTTCCATATAACACCAGAAGTTAATCTTGCTAAGTTCTCTGCAACTTTAAAACATGCATTGCCTTTCCTCCAGTTTCCAATAGTAATTTCATCATTTACTTCTAAGGTATCATAGAAAGTCTCTTTAGTGTCCATATTTCTGTCAATAGCCTCTTCAAAGTGATCTAGGCCTTTTCCATCTAGCATTTCACAATTTCTCCAAAAAATACCCGTTAGCCATTTATAAAACCGTTCCAACATTCTGGTATTTACAAAGGCACTTCCCCACTCTTCAGTAACAAATTCTATATTAGTCTGCAAAAGGGGTGGTAATGTGAAATACCAAAAATGGGCTGGTCTCTATAAAGGGTATTTATTTGGGGTAGAAGTCCACAGTTACCAGGCCATAAAGCATTATGTTCCTTCTCTCACCACAGTCCATTGCCAAGTATTAGAGCAAGACAGCTGCCGGTGGTTGCCAGGGTTCAGGCTTCTGGAGTTCCTCTCTTCCTGGGGCTGCATTTCTCTCCGGACTTTGCTACTGTTTCCTCCACAAGGTCAGCTGTAGACGATCAGGCGAACGGCTTGCTTTTCTTCCACTGGGGCCTTCTTTCCAACATTTTGGTAATTACAAAAGTGCTTCTCAATAGACTGCTTTAACTCTGTTCTTTGCTTTGCCTTTTATATTCGATTCCCCACCCACCAAGGGGTGGGGCTTAATGCTGTACTCACATGGCCCAGACAATGCCCTAATCATAACTTAATCATGCCCGGATTAAAAGATCAGTTTACAAGCATGATCCAATTATATTTTTGGAATTCATAATTACATCAAATTGGCCAATGGTTACAGAAGGTAAAGGTCAATCCTCTACAATGCCACCAGGGATATGTAGGCGTTATGGCAAGGGTACGCATTGGAGTAATAAATGCCATTCCCTTAAAGATAAATTTGGTAATATCATTTCTGAGATAAACTCGGGAAACGGAATAATGGCCCCAGCCCAGGGCCAAAAACCAGAAATGGGCAGTTTTCAACCTGTGCTTCACCAATATCCAGTCAGCTCTGGTCAGGAACATCAGGCACTCAGTTCCCAAGAGGAGGAATGAAAGTGCAAGATTTATTTCATGCTACGCAGGATAGTGCTGCATTGGATTTACCTAATCTGTATAAATTTACTATACTTCCAACACAAGGCATTGTTCAAATTCCTACAAATATTTATGGTCCTTTACCATCTGGAACCGTGGGATTGGTTATCAAATGGAGTTGTTTGACTATGAAAGGGGTGCAAGTACATTTGAGAATTATAAATGCTAATTTTGATCATCAAATTTATATTATAATGTTTGTGTCTCAACCTCATACTTTCGCACCCTGGAAGCGTATTGCTCAGATATTACTCTTACCCTATCAGCAGGGTAAGGCTTTATCAGAAAAAGTAACAGGTGGCTTTGGAAGTACTAATCATCAAGTTTTTTGGCAAACTTTCATTAAGCGGATTGTCTCACTATTCAGGTGGTTTTTAATGATTGTATTACTATTTCCGGATTAGTGGACACGGGAGTCGATGTTTCCATCATTGCTGCTGTGCAATGGCCAGCAAAATGACTGCAGCATACTGTAAAAGCAACTTTTGTAGGACTTGGCACATTAAATGAGATTGGCCAAGCCCCTGCTCCCATTCGGTGTTATAGCCCTGATGGACAAGAGGCGAAAATCCAACCCAATACTGCTCCTATTTCACTTACCCTATGGGGACGTGATTTATTGCAGCAATGGGGAGCTGATTTAACTATTCCAACTATTTCTATTCCCACTAAGCAGATGCTATTAAACATGGGATTTAACCCCCTTTTAGAGACAAAAAATGACAATAAAGCAATTCAAAAACAACCTGGTGATCATAGGGGACTGGACTATAGAAGCTTACAGGATTCAGAATAGGGACCACTGTTCATCATTATGCTCTGCCACTAAAATGGAAAACTGATAAACCAATATGGGTAGAGCAGTGGCCCTTAAATAAAGAAAAGATGGAAGCATTACATGAGCTTGTTGCAGAGCAGTTACAGTTAAGGCATATTTAATATACTACCAGTCCCTGGAATTCTCCCGTTTTTGTCATAAAAAAAAAAAAATCAGGGAAATGAAGAATGCTTACTGATTTAAGAAAAATCAATGAAATAATTCAGCCTATGGGTGCTCTTCAGTCAGAATTACCTAACCCTACGTTAATACCTAAAAATTGGCCCTTAATAGTTATAGATTTTAAAGATTGTTTTTAAACCATCCATTTACAGCCATTCAATTGTGAAAAATTTGCATTTACTGTACCTGAGTTTAATAATGCATCTCCTACTCAGCAGTATCAATGGAAGATATTGCCACAGGGTATGCTAAATAGTCCCACATTATGTCAACATTTTGTACAACAACCGCTTGATAAACTTAAAAAGAAATATCCCTCGTTACTATGTTATCATTATATGAATGATATTTTGCTAGCACACAAAAAGAGCAACAGTTACAGCTAATTTTTATGGATATACAAAAATTTTGTAAAGAATATGGCCTTGTTATCACCACTGAGAAAATACAATTTTCTACTCCCTGGAAGTATTTGGGTTTTCAATTAGATGAACAAACTATTCGAACACAAAAAGTAGAAATCAGAAAGGATACTTTACAAATGTTAAATGACTTTCAAAAATTGTTAGGATACATTAATTGGCTTTGACCTAGCTGCGGTATTCCTAATTATATGCTTCAACATTTATTTAAAACATTAGAAGGTAATTCTCAATTAAATAGTCATCGTACTTTAACTCCTGAGGCTTTGCAGGAGTTAATTATATTTGAAAATATTATTCAAGAAGCACAATTGCAACGTATTGATTCTTTTGAGCAATTGCGTTTATTAGTTATTCACACTCTTTATTCTCCCACCGGAATTTTAACACAGGCTAATCATATTATCGAATGGATTTTTTTTTACCTAATAAACAGTCAAAATTATTAGAAATTTATATAAATAAAATGGCACAAATCATAATAAAAGGCTGTTTACATTTGCGACAACTATGTAAAATGGAACTGCAAGAAATAATTTTGCCTCTTACAAAAAAAAAGAAATAGATCAAGCTATTTTGTTAAATAAGTCTTGGCGGATAGCTACCAGTGACTATTTTAGCATATTAGATAATCATTTTCCTAAAATTAAACTTTTCCAATTTCTGAAATTACAAAATTGGATATTACCTAAAATGGTCATCGATTCCCCAATTCCGGAAGGGCAAACATATTTTACTGATGCCAATAAATTTGGGGTAACTGGTTATTGGTCCCCACAATCTGCTAAAACTGTTCAAAGCCCATTTCCATGCTCCTTCCTTGCCTCCTGTTGTAAACCCTCATAGAGATACTATTAATCATATTTGGCAAAGGAATGTTACTATTTTTCCTCAATTTAATAAATTAAAGCATATTCATCATTCTGTAAATACTTATTCTTCTCTATTCTGGGCTATAGCCCTCCCTACTAAAAAAAGTAACCATGTCATTACTCATTTACTGAAGGCCTTTGCTCACATGGGAGTTCCAAAAATCATCAAAACAAATAATGCTCCTGCATATGTTTCTCTTAAATATAGAACATTCTTTCAAGGCTATAATATTACTCATGTGACAGGTATTCCTTATAATACCATGGTTCAAGCTATTATTGAATGTAAAAATAAAACTCCGAAGGCTATGCTTAAAAAACAGCAAGAAGGAGAATATGTGGATACCCCCAAGCAAAAACTTATTAAAGCCTTATACACACTCAATTTTTTGAATGAGGATGCAAATGGTTACACACCTTTGAGTAAACACTGGCCAGGAGAGAAATTACAACCATTAGAACAGCCTATTCTGTATTTAAATTTGGAAACTAATCAATGGGAACTGGCAACTGTTATATGTTGGGGCCTTAGTTTTGCTTATATTTCTAAAGGTGCAGCAAAAGTGTGGGTTCCAAATAAAGGAATAAAGTTAAGTCATGAATCCTTACCAATACATGGATGAAGAAATAAAGGAAGTGAAATATGGATTGGAAAAAAATAAAACTCAAAGTACCTTCATGTTCCCTATTAAAAAAAAACTGAAAAGATCAGGATACCGATATGGGGGTGATTAAAATCAAGAGCACATCTCAATCCTGAAACTTTGCTTTTGGCTATGCTATTTATTACTACTATACAGTTAAGTTGAAGTTATAAGATGGTAATTATATGTATTGGGCCTATATACCTAATCCACCCCTATTAAGGAGGGGTGCCCTGGACAGATCCTCTAATTATGGTTTATAATAATCTAACTGTCCAATTTCCTGGACCGCTTAACAACCATGGACCATTGAAGCCTAAGGAGGAAGGGCAATTGATTAACAATTACTCTACAGGAGTGAAAGGCATACCCATATGTTTTGGAGACAGAGATCATTGTTTAAAAATGCATTATCAATTATGATTAAGTATTAGAAAAAATGGCACTCATAATCACCACTCCATTTATGCACTTGCAGCACAAGGATTTAGAGGCTATATTTCTCAGAATAAAATTCCAATTCCTGCGGGGATTCCCATGTTCCAGATTCCTTATGTGTACGCTAACAGTCCTGTTTTTCCATGGATGGTGTGTTATGGCTCAGAACCACACGTGTTAGTTAATAATTCTTATGGAATTGTCTATGATTGGAGTCCTGTAGGCTCAGCTCGTGAAAAGGGCCAGCCGTTCGATTTGAAATGGCATAAGGAGAACCAAAGCATAAGTACACATGCAAATAATACCATTATCTGGCACGGGGGAGGCTTCACACTGCCTAATCCTTCCAAAAAGAGTCATCGGGCAGCCACATCTGTAAAAATTAACCTCAGCTTTCCACACTGTTAGTTCTTGGCGGGGCTGCATTTCTAATATAAGTACTAATTATACTTTCACCCTTGCTCTTAATAATACCAAATGGGTTAGGGCTTGTGTGCGTCTTCCTTATGTTCTGTTATTGGGTAATATTGTTTGGAACAATAGTAATGGGGCAATAGAATGTCTAAATAAATGCTCTTTATATACCTGTATTAACAATTCTATTAGTTTCCCAAATACCTCTAGTGTTTACATCTTATGAGAAAGAATTGAAGTGTGGTTTCCTGTACAAATGAATCAGGAATGGCAGGAGATCCCAGTTATGGGGATATTAACTTCTATCTCCAGAAGATTGCTGAAAAGGGCAAGAAGATTTGTTGGAATGTTAATAGCTGTAATTATGGGTATTATAGCCATAACAGCAACAACGGCTACTGCAGGTATAGCCCTTCAACAAGGACTTCAAACTGCTGACTTTGTGCGAACATGGCAACAAAATTCAGAACAATTGTGGGGAACTAAAAAACAAATAGATTCAGAAATACATGAGGAATTAGCAGATTTAAAACTAACTCTTATTTTTCTAGGAGATCAGATTCAAGCTATGAAATTACAAATGAAAATGAAATGTGATTGGAATCAAACATCTTATTATTCCTGTGTTTTACAATGCAACTGAATTTCCTTAGGACTCTGTGAAAAAACATTTTTAAATCATGATAATTTAACTAAGGAAATTGTGTACTTACGACAGAAGATTCATCAAACATTTGAAAAACAATTACAAGTTATAACT
>JAQZBX010084129.1:0-13295 GCA_029593785.1 Cabassous unicinctus | reverse complement strand
TATGCAAGGATGGTTCAACATAAGAAAATCAATCAGTGTAATACACCACATTAATAAATTGAAGAAGAAAAATCACATGATCATTTCAATTGATGCAGAAAAGTCATTTGACAAAATACAACATCCTTTTTTGATAAAAACACTCCAAAAGATAGGAATAGAAGAAACTTTCTCAATATGATAAAGTGAAAAACCCACAGCTAACATTGTACTTAATGGTGAAAGACTGAAAGCTTTCCCACTGAGATTGGGAACAAGACAAGGTTGCTTACTCTCCCCAACGTTATTCAATATTGTGCTAGAAGTTCTAGCTAGAGTGATTAGGCTATAAAAAAGAAATAAAAGGTACCCAAACAGGAGAGGAAGATGCAAAACTTTTGTTATTCATTGATGATATGTTCCTATACTTAGAAAATCCCAAAAAATCCACAAAAAATCGATTAGAACTTATAGACAATTTCAGCAATGTGGTGAAATACAAGATGAATATGCAAAACTCAATAACATTTTTATATACTACTAATGAGCAATCTAAAGAGGTAGTTGAAAAGATTCCATTTACAGTAGTGACTAAAACAATCAAACATTTAGGAATAAATCTAACCAAGGACATAAAGGACCTGTATTCAGAAACTACAAAACAGTGCTAAAAGAAACCAATGATGATCTCAGATAAATGGAAGGATATTCCATGTTCATGGTTGGAAGACTAAATATCATTAAGATGTCAATTCTACCCAAATTGATTTACAGATTTAATGCATTCCTGATAAAATTCCAATATCCTTCTTTGTAGAATTGGAAAATTTATCTGGAAGGGTAAGAGCCCCTGAATAGCGAAAGAATATCTTAAAAAAAAAAAAAAAGAATGAAGTTGGAGGACTCTCACTTCCAGACTTTAAAGCATATTGTCTCACTACAGTGGTAAAAACATCATGGTACTGGCATAAAGATACAGATTGACCAATGGAATAGAATTGAGAGTTTGGTAATAGACCCTCACATCTATAGTCAAGTGATTTTTGATAAGGCTGTCAAACCCTTCAGCTGGGTCAGAATAGCCTATTCAACAAATGGTGCTGGGAAAACTGGATATCCATATCTAAAAGAAAGAAAAAGAACCCCTACCTCACACCTTATACAAAAATCAATTCAAAATGGAAGAAGGACCTGAAAATAAAAACTAGAACCATAAAACTCTTAGAAGAAAATGTAGGGAAACATTTTCAAGATCTTGTGCTTGGTGGTTGTTTCTTGGACCTTACATGCAAAGCACTAGCAACAAAAGAAAAAATAGGTAAATGGGACTGCCTCAAAATTAAATACTTTTGTTCTTCAAAAGACTTTGTCCAGAAAGTAAAAAGGCAGCCTACTCAATGGGAAAAAATCTTCGGAAATCTTATATCTGTTAAGGGATTGATCTCCATGTTATATAAAGAGATCACACAACTTAATGATAAATGACAAGCAACCCCATTAAAAAATGGGCAAAATAATTGAACAGACATTTTTCCAAAGTGGAAATACAAATGGCCAAAAGACACATGAAAAGATTTTCAACACCACTAGCTGTTAGGGAAATGCAAATCAAAACTTCAACGAGATATTACTTCACACCTATTAGAATGGCTACTAGTAACAAGACAGAAAACTAAAAATTTGGAGAGGATGTGGAGAGATAGGAATACTTAATCACTGTTGGTGGTAATGTAGAATGATACAGCCACTGTGGAAGACTAGTTAGCAGTCCCTAAGGAAGTTGAATATAGATTTGCCATGTGACCTGGCAATACAACTACTAGTAATATATTCAGAAGAACTGAAAGCAAGAAAGGGAACAGATATTTGTACACTAGGGTTCACAGCAGCATTATTCACAATTGCTGAAAGATGGAAACAACCTAAGGTGTCTGTCAAACAATGACTGGATAAACAAGATGTGGTATAGTCATATGATGGAATATTACTCAACCGTAAGAAGAAATCAATTGGGGAAGCACATGACAACGTGGAAGAACCTTGAGGCTATTAAGTTGAGTGAAATTAAGCCAGGCATAAAAGGGTGAATATTGTATGGTCTCACTGATATGCACTAAAATGCAATGAGTAGACTTATGGAGTTGGACTATGAAGTGTATGTTGGTGAGAGATGCAATGTGGGATGAGAAGGTGGAGAAGATGCTGGATATATGTAGAATGTTTAATAAGGTCAAATGTAAATATGTGGCAATGGTTGGACTTGATGGCAACACATTATAATGAATGTAACAAATACTGTTGATTTATGGATGTGATTGTGGCTGAAACGAGGAGTCTAGGGAGATTAATGTTAGGTGGAGGACAACTAGAGGATAATATTGGGAATATATAAAAATGGTGAGGATTGTGGTTAATAAGATAAATACAGGAATGTTCTACAGGGTGTTAAGAATGTGGTGATACATGGGAAAATACAACTATGTAACTTACAGACTGTAGTTAACAATAACATTGTAATGTTTTTGAAGCAAAATCAAAGAAGGTACTATATTAATGCTAAAGGTAAGAAAAGAATATGGGCTTTGGTTTTGTGAGATATGAATATGATTAAGCATTTTTTCTCTTCTTCGTTTTTTCATTAATAAGGAGAACTTGCCTGTGCTATTTAACTAATCTGTGTTCATCTGTATATCTTTCTGAACACTGGAGGAACAACTGAGTTTGTTGTCGGGATTAGATGAGATAATCCCACCTGGACAGAACTTTTTAGGAGTAATACTTTCATAACTTGTTGAGTTTGAAATTTTTAAAAAGGTTTTTAAAAATTTTTAGGAGGTACCGCAGATTGAACCTGTACATGTAAAGAAGGTGCTCAACCTCTGAGCTATACCCACTCCCCAGTTTTTTTATTTTGATGAAGTCCAATTTATCTATTTTTTTCTTTTGCTGCTTGTGCTTTTGGTGTCATGTCTTAGAATCCATTGCCAAGTCCAAGGTCATTAAGATTTACCCTTATGCTTTCTTCTAAGATTTTCATGGTTTTAGCTCATATTTAGGCTGTTGATTCATTTTGAGTAAATTTCTGAATATGGTGTGTAATAGGGACCCAACCTCATTTTTTTTTTTTTTTTTACATGTGGAAATCCAGTTTTCCCACCACCATTTGTTGAAGAGATTATCCTTTCCCCCATTGAATGGACTTGGCACCCATGTTGAAAATCAATTGGCCATAGATGTTTGGGTAATGCCTACTCCTGCCCCTCCCCAGAAACTACCTTAGTAAATTCACCAATGATGTTCTGGTTGCCAAATGCAAGGGGTAGTTGGCAGTCCTTGATTTTATGCAGTTCTATCACTTTTGAGTACTTTTCCTTCTACCTCACTGGACTACGAGCTCTCTGAGGATAAGGAACAATTCTTATTCATCAATCAGTGCTTACAGAATTAAATGAATAGTCAATCTAAACTGGTATAAAATAGGGCTGTGAATTTGTCACTCCTTCCACTTTTAAATTATTCAAGATTATTCTTACATAGGCTTTAGAGTTATCAGATTCATAGCAAAATAAGGTAGACACTTCTTCAACATCAGCAGGAGCAGTTTCAAGAATCATCTGACCATGTTGATCTTTCTGGTTGTATATAGCCATCTCAATTTAAATTCTGTCAAAATGAAGATTATTTGGGGGGCAAATTTCATATGAAGAATTCCCATTGGCCCAAGAGGAGGTCAATTCATTCATCTCCTCTGGGGATACATTTCAGAACTAATTTACACTGACAGGCTTAGTGGTAAGTATTCCTGTGTAATGAAACATTCTGTTGATCAATGGTGGAATAAACAGATTATTATAAGGCTTGTAATGGAATATTATGGAGCTGTTAAAATATTATGGACTGATGTGGAAAGATCTTCAGTATATATTATTGAGAGATAAAAGCAAGGGGCAGATCAGAATATAGAATAAGATCCCAAATATATGTTGCATATGCATTAAAATCTATTTATGGGAGAGCACACAAGGAACTGCTAACAGTAGCTACTTGCCTAAATATGGAGGAAGGGAGACTTTTCATTTTACATCTTTCTGAAGTATTTGACTGTGTTTTTTTTTGTTTTTTTTTACCATGTGCAACTATTATTTATATAATAAAATCCATAGTAACTTTAAAAGTCATAACTTTTAGAGAAGTTATACTGCAGCTCTTCTAAGGTCAAGACAGAGGACAGACTCCTAAAGTTTCCAGGTAAAAGTCACACTTGCAGGCAGCTCTCTGGCAACCATAACTCAGGGTGGCTTTGTTATATTCTTATATTATGTTATATTATGCTATATTAATAACTCTCATGAAGGAATAAAAGTGTTGTTTCTTTATGACAAATGCCCCTGAAAAGAAAGCTAGCTGCTTATGAAGTAAAGAGGTCAAGCCAGGGGGAAAAAAGCCCTGAATAACTAAAGATTGGGAACATCAAATCTGGCAAGTGGCTTGGAGCTGTCACACAAATGAGTGATCCATGAAATCATTTGAGTTAATGTGCTAGTCAGAATGTATTTTTATTTTTTTTTAAGAGGTACCAGGGAATGAACCCAGGTCTTTATACATGGGAGGCAGGTCCTCAACCACATGAGCTACATCCTCTCCCCAAAGAGAGTTGGTTTTGTTTGTTTTTTCATTTGTTTGTTTTGTTTTTAGGAGGTACCAGGGATAGAACCCGGGACCTCGTACAGGGGAAGCAGGTGCTCAACCACTTGAGCTACATCCATTCCCCAGTCAGAATGTATTTTAATTGCTTTAGTCTTATAGAATAACTATTGGTCATAAAGGATTACTTAAATTTTGTGGTATTTTATCCATTTTAGGGATAAAATAATATGCTATAATGATATTTGCAAATAGGGAGATTCAAAAGTTCTACAAAGGCATTCCTTAAAAACCTCAAGTGTCTATATAGTATTAAAGTACCTTTATTGCTTTTTGAAAAACTGTCTCCCCATATGACTAAGCTCCTTGAGAACCTAGTCCCTGTCTTTCATTTCTGTATCCTTAGCAATTTGCTTGGCACATAATATATACTTAGTAAGTGTATGTGAGTGTGCATATGTGGTTAAATGTCTTATTTTTCTTCATTCAGTTCATTTCACAAATATTCATTGAGTATCTACTAAGTGCCAGGCACGGTGCTAGGCCCTTCTGTGTATATACATACATACACACACACTTTCCCGACAGATCAACAAGAAAGACCCCACTGCATTTGGTTCTCACACATACCACAGAGCCGAGGTTGGAAACTGGAATCCTGTTCCTTCCAGTATATCCTGTAATGGAGGATGCAGCCCCTTTGCTCCTGGGCTGGAATTTTGTTCCATGAAATTACAACGCTCCCCTTTTCCTCTATGATGGCATTAATGTCAGGGCCACTCAGTGGTGCTGTGAAGTAGAACGTGGGAAGTTTTTACCACCCTCCAAATCCAAATCATTCATCTAAAGCAAAATTTGGCAAAAGGCCCCAAGACTCACCTTTGTGCTTAGTGTTAACCCGGATGGAACTGCATCCTGCCTGATTGCCTGACAGCGCATGCACACGGATTTCATAACACATGTAAGGCTTTATGTTCTCTGCAAGGAAAGTAACTTCTTGTTATAGCAGAAGTGGCATCACCGGTGAGTCACACAAGGAACCATTTTAATATCGAACACGGACTCCTTGAAGGTGCTTCTTGCCCTTCCTTAATTTGGAAATGGTTCAAGAACAGTCTGGCCTGAGGGTAAAAGTATGAGCTAAGTTATAAATTCTCAACATCCTATTTGTCATGGCACTGACTTCTGAAAGTCACTGCTCCCAATTCCCAAGTAAGAGGGTGAAAAAATCAAACAAACCTGAGTTTCTTTCTATTAAACAAACAGGCTCATTGTGATTAAGATGAGGCAAAGCAATTCAAGTTTCAACAAGGCTTTAAATATAACCACACAGACAGATACACACAGACTCCTTTTGAAACAAAACTTGTCTTCAGGAAAAAAAACTTTGACTTATACAAATAAATCATTTGCTGTTTACAAAAAAGTGAGGCTGGAGTTTTGTAGGCATAGAACCTGAACTGCTCTTCTAATTCCACAGATGCCTATTGGGATCTGACATGGCATGACTAACCAGGGCACATGCAATGCAATCAGACCCCCTGGTCCTCCACCCCCCACCCCTCCACCCCCATATCTTACTTGCTTTACAGTCTGGAAGTTCTGAAAGAGACCTGGGAAAGAGATCAGAAGGAATGCAAGAAAGCATCTAATATTTTTTGGTAATTTTCTTTTTGGTGGGCTGTTCTAGTTAGAGGATGGCATATGCTAATGTGCCTTCCTGGCTTTCAAAATGCCACCCTTTGTATTTTCCTGTTGGTCACAAAGCTTACTGGCAAGTCACTCTTCCCTGCCAAAGCTCCTTATTTCCATGAATCTCAGATGTCCACTTCCTATGAAGAAAAGGCCCCCTCATAAATGATTGCCCTTGACCTGTCTTTTCCCAAATGAAAATTTAAAGAAAGAGAAGATAAAAAATCATTATTAAGTAATTATAGTATCATGTGGTCAAAGTAAGAAAGATTCTATCCCAATATTGTTTAAAGACCTGCCAATAAGTAGATCTGGTCCCCTATATTGATAATTGATTAGGGTTAAATATTTTCTCTTTTTGGAAGTGAAATCATGTCAGAATAATATAACAAATTGTGTGTGTTTTAAATATATATCCATTGTCCCTTAACTATTCCAGCAAGTAAGGAGCACATAAAGATCAGGAATGCAAATAACACTACTAGCAGAAGAGACCATGACAAGACCAAAACTCAAGCCATGGGTAGGTGATAATTGTGCCTGTTCCAATTCATATTCATGGATCAAGTGAAATGGAGGAAAGGACACGGCTTAGCCATGTAATCCAAAGATTCCACATGGGTGGCTTCCAGAATATGGAATCATATTTCACTTGGAAGAGGCTAGTGCATAGCTTTCTACTCTCAGTGCCTGGCTGTTCCACCCCTGGTCATGGAAGGGGCCAGCCAACGACTGTGCCATATGGAGGTGTGTGTGTTCCAGATGAACTCCTTAGGTAAATGGTTTCATTGCATTTTCCATGCAAAATGTGAGTTTCAGGACAGAGACCTTGGGAGCAATTGGGAACTGCTGCTTGGGGAGCTGTGGGCTTCTTGCTAAGACACCCTTAGTGGCTCCATAACTCAGTGGACATTTCCCTTTCCATGAAGGGTAGAGCCCTAGCAGTCTTATTTCCTGGTTCTGATCTTAAGGGCTCCTGTTTTATTGGTGGATTCTTGTATGAAAACTCCCTAATCATATCTGTGCTCCACCTCCAAAACCTTTCTTAGCCCTGAAGCTCATACTTTCATTTCCTTTAAACAATCTGGCCCCAATTTCCAGGCTCATTTCCCACTATTCCCATGCATACACATATCCTGCTCCAGGCCATCTCTTAGATGGTTTTCTGTAGAAAGCTAACTTCATCTATTAAATGTGGGAGGTAAACATTAAATGAGGAGACATCATAGAGGAAGTAGGGTAGATCATGCAGAAGGGGGACTCGACTAGTGTAGGCATCAGGGGAGCTTTTCTAGGCCCTTTAATGTTTACAAACTTGGTCAGAACACTTTTCACCCAGACAGGACAAAACTGATAGTTCCTAATCTAGATCCAACCAATTTATAATCAAGGAGTCAGACTGTATTCTGGCTCCACACCCAAACACCCAACTCTACCCAAGACAGATACTGGGAAAAGGCTGTTGAGAATCTGATGGCAATGAATCACCTTACTGACTGGAGAGGGCCATTTTGAATTGGCGATAAGTATGAATTACCTAGTTTTTAAAAGTGTTTATTTCCAGAATGTAATATTAACACAAACTAATAGCTAACCAAGTATCTTCAAGCTGGGTAACAACTTTAATTAATAAAATTATTTTACCCATTAGTATATTAATTTTATTCAAATGAACAAACATATCTAAAGTGCTTAATAACATTTTATTTTCCTAAGTATGCTAAACTTACTTAGGAAACATTCTTTCTTGTCATCCATTTTATATTTGTGTAGAATTATTGAATTTCTAGAAGGAAGGAATCATAGGGACTATAGTGTTTAAATTCTCCCACAGGGCTGAGTACTAATACAGTTTAAAATAAGCATTTACAATTTTATGGCATTTTCGAGTTCTGTGAGTGCTTCTTCTATACACGGTCTCATTTGATTTGATGGGCATAACAGCCCTGAAGGAAAATTAGTTTGACTGCAACAACTTTAAGAACAGGGAACACTTCCTTGAAAGGTGATCAATTGTCCTATCAGAGACCCTCAACAGTAAGAAAGGTCTTTCTTAAAGTTGAACTGAAATCTACCTTCTGACAATTTCCATGCAGGGGTCTTAGTTTTACTCTCTAGAGCAAATAAGGACACATACTCTCTCACACGTACAACCCACCTCTACCCAATCTAGAATTCTCTTCTACAGGCTAAGTGGTCTCTAGAGAAAAGTTGCAGACCCCTCAATGACTTGCCCACCTTCCTCTGGAAGCACACAGCCATATAAGTAGGTACACAATTAAGGATGGGACCATGTGTTATCATGCAGCATGCTCTGTTTATTTCAGTTGTGAAGTCTTGTCTCCTTAAGCAGGGCATGTGTATCCTACTGGGCAGGTCTACTGATTGCCATGGTGTAATGAAAATATGTGGGGGCTTAGAGCCCTATTCAAATCTTAGTTCTGCCACATATAATAATAATAACTAATTTCACTGAACAATTAAAATTTGTCAGGCACTACTCAAAGCATTTTCCATTATTAATTCATTTAGTCCTCACAATAACCCAACGAGGAGGATAATATTATTACCCTGATTTTAAAGATAAGGAAACTGAGGCACAGAGAAGTTAAGTAATTTGTTCTAGATCACACAACTAGTAAGTGGCAGAACCAAGACTCAAACCCACTGTGCTGGTTTGAGTCTTTTGTGGATCCCAGAAAATTATGTTCTTAAGCTAAGCCATTCTTGTGCATGTAAACCTATTTATGTGGGACCTTTTGCTTAGATTCAGTTAAGGAACCTTTTTTTTTTGTTTTTTTTTAAATATACAAGGGACCTTTTGATTAAATCAATTAAGGGCCTTTGATTAGATTGGGAGACCCAGGGTGGGTCCTAATCCTCTTTCTGGAGTCTTTTATAAACAGAAGACTAAAAGCAGAGACACCAAGGAAGACAGCTGCCATTTTACCGTCCCATGTGAGAGAGGACTCCAGGATTGCCTGCAGCCACAGAAAGAGAGAGAAATTCCAAGAGGCTGAGAGAGAGGCCAGAGGCTGGAATCAGCAGAGCAGCTGAAGCAATGCATTCCTGAGAAGAGGGCAGAGAAGAACCATGTACCTGATGGCTCACAGCTGAGCTCAGGGAGAAAGTGAGCCTGGAGGGGAAGGCAGAGACCTCGGCAGAGACTGGCAGTCATTCTGCCTTGCCACATGGCAGGAATCCAGGAAAGCCAGCAGCTGACCTTTGGTGAGATAGTAACTCTGATGATGCCTTGATTTGGACATTTTCATGGCCTTGGAACTGTAAGCTTCTACCCTCATAAATTCCTATTACAAAAGCCAACACATTCCTTGTATTTTGTATTGGCAGCCTTTAGCAAACTAAGACACCCAAGTAGTCTCGCTCCAGAGCCAGCATTTAACCACTATGCTGAACTTACTTTTAAAAACTGACATCAAATAAGTTCTATCCAATCTTTTTAACATTATCTTCAAATACTTTCTCTTACTTGACACAAATCACTTGATTCTACCTGAGAGACTGAGAATCAGAGACACTAATTATCACAGAAATAATTCTGGATTTATTATTGTACAGCAATAAGTAGCAGAATTGGGAAAGAACCTAGGTCACCTGATTTCCTCATCTGTTGGCCCACGGTTGTTGTGAGAATTAGATGAGCTCCGAAATGTAAAGGTGCCTTTCACACTGACCAGTTACTACTTAGCTCTCAGCTATGCTTGTTTGGTTCATTCATTCATTCATTCATTCATTCATTCAATTTGACGCTGTGATGGGCAAATGGATTTTCCAGTCAAGCAGCTGGTCCTCTACAGCTTCAGTACTGTATTCTGAGGTGCTGTCTTGAAGGATTCTAGGTCATTACTTTCCCTTTTATCATGTACTCGAGGGCAAGCTCCTGGGTTCTCATCTGCCATTTCCCTCAAACAGAGGTGACCTTAGTAACACTCCAGAAGGAAGGTGAACAATTTGGTACCTGAAATCAGGACAGTCACATTGTAGGGTGGACTCCGCAGCCAGTTCAGAGGAGGCCGTGTGCTGCTCCCTGGATGGTCCTCCCTCCATTCCACCACATACTCCTGGACAGCAGAGGCAACTTCCCAGGGAGGCTCCCAAGCCACCACAATGTTGTCTGTGCCCTCCGAGTCTGCAGAGACCTGGCGAGGAGCGAGCAACCCTTTATAGGGGAAAAATGGGGGACAAAATTGCAGTGGATGAAAATATAGAAAACAACTCATCCCAGCATCGTTTTAGGAAAAACCAATTATTTTGGGGTGGGGGGGCAGGTTAGGACTTCAGGCTCATGCATGTAAGTTCATGCTACTGCTCAATTCGTATAGAACCAGCATCATCAGCTTGGGCAAGTACCCTGTGTATTGTGAGATTTCAAATTATTTCCCCCTTCATCTTCTATTTTTCTTTCTATTTTTGTGTCCCCATGGATACCTGCTTTAATGAATGTAATATATATCCTTCCAAATCCACCTTTCATATGTTTATTTAGACATGTATGGATTCTTGAAACTTAGTGTTGCTTTGTGCTTTTGTGTTTTATTTTCGTGAAAGATGTGAGATAAATCTAATGCTTTTTCTAACTTTTTCACCGACTACTATGTTTCTGGGATACATTCACCCTGCTGCTACATGTAAACCCAGCTCATTCTTTCAGACTGCTGTCTGAAAGAACTCATTTCTTGTCCACGTGACAAGCAGGAGGTGCCTTCCAACTCCTTGCTAACACAAACGAGAATGCAATGAGCACTCTCTTACACATCCTCTTGTGTGCCTGTGCAAGAGTGTCTCTGGGTATATATACACAGAACTGCTAGATTATATAGAGTAAATGCATATATTACTTCCTTAAATACTGCCACATTGCTCTCTATAATAGCCGATCAGTGGACACTCCAACAAGAAAAGCATGAGGGTTTCCATTTCCCCACCAACATGTGGTATTTCTAAATTTCAAATTTTTGCCAGTCTGATACGTGTAAAGTGGTATTTAATTGTGGTTTATTTTCATTTTTCTGATTTCTTTTGAGGCTGAGCTTCTCTTCATATATTACTAGCCATTTGGGTTTCCCCTTCGGTGAACTGCCTCTTCATATACTTTGCTCATTTTTTTCTGAGGAGTTTCCTGTCTTCTCTCTGATTTTTGTAGAAATACCTCTTATATTCTAGATATTAATCACTTGTCAGTTTTCAACACTAAAAATATCTTGTCCAAGTCTGTCAACTCTCTGTTAACTTTATGATGTATTTGTTGCATATAAATACTTTGATGTAAGCAAATGTATCTGTGGTTTGTGCATTTGTAACTTATTTATGAAATCCTTCTCCATCCTTGGGTTGCAAAGACACTCAACCACATTTTCTTCTATTAGCTTTTAGCTTTAATTTTTACATTTAGATTTTTAATTGAATTCCATAGGAAGGTTTTTTTTTTCTTTTTCTTTTTAAAGTGGTAACAGGAAGGAATTAAACAACTTTATCCTTACCACACATTGAACTAAATTTCCCCAAACCATTTCTAAGCAATCCATCTGTTCCCTACAAATTTGCTGCACCATCCTTACCCTACAGCAAGTTCCATATGCTTGTGGATCTGTTCTGGGTTGGCCTCTCCACCACAACACACTGTACATATTATTAGGCTTTGTAACGTCTGACTATGTGGTGGTCAAAGCCTCCATCTTTTTGCTCTTCTTATTTCAAAGTGGTCTTAAATATTCATGAACCTTTGTTCTTCCATATAATGTTGAGAATCAGTATGTCAGAGTTCCCCCAAATTTCCAACTGGTTTTTTTATTAGAATTAAATTACATTCATCGGGAAGCGGGTGTGGCTCAGTGGATAGAGCCCCCATTTACCATATGGGAGGCCCGGGTTCGCGTCTGGAGGCCTCCTTGTGAGGGCACGCCGGCCTGAGGGGTGCAGTGGGCTGATGCAGCAACCTCACGGCAGGAAGCGGGTGTGGCGCAATGGATAGAGCACCCGTTTACCATATGAGAGGCCCCGGGTTCGCTTCCCGGAGCCTCCTTGTGAGGGCAGGCCGGCTCGCGCAGTGCCGTGGGCTGATGCGGCAAGACCTCACAGCAAGGGGGAGATAAGCAGACACAGAGAAGACACGCAGCGAATGGACACAGCAGCACAAGCAGCAAGGGGGGGATAAATAAAATAAAATAAATCTTTAAAAAAAAAAAAAATTACATTCATAGTTTAGTATAAATTTATGGTTCAACCTGAGATCTTGTAATGTTAAATTGTACCATCTGTAACAGGCTGTTTCTTTGAAATTAATCAGATCTTTTATAACCTATAATGGAGTTTTAAAAATTCCTCCTTAAAGTTTCCATGCATTCTTTTTTTAAAAATCAATTTTATTGAAACATATTCATAAACCATACAATCCATCTAAAGAGTACAATCAGTGGCATGTGGTATAATCACAGAGTTCTGCATTAATCACTGCAATCAATTTTAGAGTATTTTCATTACTCCAAAAAGATTACTCCCCTACCCCTTAGTAGTTGCCTTCCAGTCCCTCTATCCTTCCCCTTCCATGCATTCTTTGTTAGGTTAACTCCTAGACACTTTATATTTTTAGCTGGCTATTCAAATGACATCTTATTTTCTACTACTTTTTCTACTATTAATCTGTGTGATGAGCTTATTTCTGACAAACCTCCTAAACTCTCTAATTAGTTTTAGTAATGTCTGTTGGCCTTAAATTTTCTATGTAAGCAATCTTATTACCTGCAAACTTAAAAGACCTCCAATTTTTACCTTAAGTCTCTTACTTCCTTTTTTGTTTTTATCTTATCTTGTTTCTTATTTTAAAGGTATGTGCCTATATCACTTTATTAAGAAGACATTTGCCGCATGTTTTTAGTAGAAAGTTTTCAAAAAGCTAAAAATTTATCTTTTATTCCTAGTTTTCAAACAATTTTTATTTTTATAAAATGGTGTTGAACTCT
>JAQZBX010084128.1:0-13296 GCA_029593785.1 Cabassous unicinctus | reverse complement strand
GGAATTTTTATTGGGATTGCATTGACTTTGTTTTCTGTTTTAAAGATTTATTTATTTATTTACTTTATCCACTTAGCCCCCACCCCACCCCACCCCACCCCACCCCCCAGCTTGCTGTCTGTGTCCATTCACTGGGCAATTCTCTTGTGTCTGTTTCCTGCCCTCTCTTTCCATCCTTCTCCTCCAGCCTTCACCAGGATTCGATTCTGGGGACCTCCGATGTGGGAGAGAGGCATTCTGCCATCTGCTCCACCTCAGTTCCTGGTTTTCGGCGCATCTTGTCTTGGCTCTCTCCTGTGTCTCTTTCTTGCCGTGTCATCATCTTGCTGCGTGGCTCGGTGGGGCCTGGCTTGCCACGCGCAGGCCTGGCGGCATGTTGAGCACGGGCCTGGCCCGCCTACACGCCTTCTATATATATTTTTTAATTTTACTGGGAGGTCCTGGGGATCGAACCCAGGTCCCTCCATATGACAGACAGATGCCCAACCACTTGAGCCACATCCACCCCCTGCATTGACTTTGTACATCACTTTGGGTAGAATTGATGCCTTAATGTTATCTAGAATTCCAATCCATGAACACGGAATGTCTTTCCATTTATTTAGGACTTCTTTGATTTTTTTTGTTTTGTAGTTTTCTAAATATAGATCCATTACATACTTGGTTAAGTTTATTCCTAAATATTTGATTATTTTAGTTGCTTTTGCAAATGGAATTTTTTTCCTGGCTTCCACCTCACATTGTTCATTACTAATGTATAGAAACACTACTAATTTTTACATATTAATCTTGTATCCTGCCACTTTGCTGAACTTGGTTATTATCTCTAGTAGCTTTGTTGTAGATTTTTTGGGACTTTCTAGGTATAGGATCATATCATCTCTGAATAGCGAAAGTTTTACTTCTTCCTTTCCAATTTGGACACCTTTTATTTCTTTTTCTTGCCTCTTTGCCCTAGCTAGAACCTCTAGCACTCTACTGAACAACAGTGATAACAATGGGCATCCTTGTCGTGTTCCAACTCTCAATGGGAAAGCTTTCATTCTTTCACTATTGAGTACAATGTTAGCCCTGGCTTTTTCATATTTGCCCTTTATCATGTTGAGAAAGTTTCTTTCAATTCCTATCTTTTGGAGTATTTTTATCAAGAAAGGTTGCTGTATTTTGTCAAATGCCTTTTTCATGTCAATTGAGATGATCACGTGATTATTATTCTTTGATTTATTAATGTGGTGTATTATGCTGATTGGTTTTAAAAATACAAATTTTAGTTCTATATTTTGGCCTGGGTGGCGTTTATTCAGAGATTCACTTTATCACTATTTGTTTAAATATTTTTTTACAGTTTTATGCATTTTTCTGTATGTATGTTAATTTTCACAATATAATATAAAAAATTAAGCTTGGTCTTTGTTTTAGTTTCCTGGATGCTAAAATAAAAGTCATACAACAGGGAAACAGATGTGGCTCTACCAGTTGGGCACCTACGTACCACATGGGAGGTCCCGGGTTCGGGTCCTGGAGCCTCCTAAAGACAATGACCAGATGCTGCACCCACTGCAACAAGCAGACGCCTAAGTGAGCAGATGCCACAAGCCAGCAGACGCCACAGCCCGTGGGGAGCAGATGTAGCTCAGGCTGTTGGGCATTCCCCTCCCATGTGGGAGTTCCAGGGTTCAGTTCCCCATGCCTCCTGGAGAAGACAAGCATACAATGAGCAGACAGATGAGAGAACCAACTGGGGGAGGGGGGAATAAAAAAAAATAAAGTAAATAAATACATCTTTAAAAAAAAAAGTCATACAATGGGTTGACTTCAAGGGAATTGATTGGCTCATGGCGTCAGAGGTTAGAAAAGCTTGCATCCTTCCAGGATAGGTATCTTCTGGATGGACGAAAATCTTTGGGGTTTCTTGGCTTTTCTGTCACATGGCAATGCGCATGGTGATATTTTCCTCTTTCTCCTCCAAGTTCTGTTGATTTCTGACTTCTGGCTGCCTTCTGTGGTTTCTCTCTCCATCTGACTTTCATTCATCTTATAAAGAACTCAAGTAATCCGGATTAAGGCCAAACCTGATTCCGTGGGGCCACACCTTATCTGAAGTAACATCTTGACGAGATCTGATTTACAATAGGTCCACACGCACCAAAACGTGGACCAGGACCAAGAATGTGTTCAAACTGGGGTACACAATTCAATCCACATCAGTTTCTTTCCTTGTTTTTTCATTTTTTTCTTCTTTCTTTATTACTTTATCCTCTTTTCTTTCTCTTTTTTTTAGTTTCTTTCATTTCTAAAAGTATAATGTGTTGGAACTGTAAAAGTGTCTATTCCATAGACTGATGAAGGAAAAAGTATGGAGAATCTATACTTCTTGCACACAAGAACAAACGAGAATATATATGATAAAGGTGACATTTCAAAGTCAGTGTGTGTGTGTGGGGAAATAAATTACTTAACAAATGGTGATGGGAATATTCTTATCTATTTGGGATAATACTATGCCATTTGAATTTATATGTACATCCCATTAAGAAACATTAACTTTACATTAAGTATGAACCAACCTTGATAGCACATTTTCTAATATATCTCTATTACATTCAGTTTTAATTAAAGCTGAAAAAAGTAAAATCTCAAAAGTTTATAAAGCTGGAGTGTGTCATCAAATGAAAGGATTAAAGAAATCTATATTTAAAATATTGCTTTTTGAAAAGTTTATTAATCTTAAGGAATTTTTTTTTTTAGCTTTTATCTACAGATTTTAATTTCTCTTAATTCTTAAGTAGATTGAGATCCCTACCTTGTCATCCCAAAATTAATTTTAGGTAGATCAGTGTTTACACAGAAGGAAGTAAAGTCATAAAAATAATAGGAAACATTGGTGAGAATTTTTTATAATCTTTGAGTGGAGCAGGCCTTTCTAATCATAATACTAAACTAAGGAGCCAGAAAAGAAAATAATTATAAATTTGACTACATAAATTTAGAAAATTTCTTTATAACAGAAATCTTCATAAAGTCAAACCAAACTTATTTGCAACATAGTCAGTGTCTGATTTCCATAATATACAAAGAGCATTTGAAAATTAGTTAAAAAAAAAACAGAAAAGAAAGGCAGAGGGTTCGAAAATATAGTTCACACAGAAGGAATCCAAATGGCCAATAAACATAAGACACTTAAAATCAATTGTTAAAGAAATTCAGATTGAAAGCTTCACTTTTGGAAGGAAAGTGCATTACATTTAAGGAAGTAGAATACTTTCAATTGGCATGCAGATTATATTAATGAATATTTTCTCTTCCTGAAGTTTAACCTTACTAGGTGCATTTTTAGCAGAATCTTGGACAAATCTTTTATGGGGAAATGACATCTTCAACTATTAGAAAAGCTAAAATTGTAAAAATGACAATATTAAATGTGGATAAGGATGTAGAGCAACTGGAACGCTCATACATTGTTGGTAGGAATGCAAAACAATTCAGCCCCTTTAGAAAATACATTGGTAGTTTTTTATAAAGTTAAACATATACTTACCATATGTGATGGTCTGAAGCTGTGTGGACCCCAGAAAGTAAGTTCTTAAAGCTAATCCATTCCTGTGGGTGAAAACCTATGGTAAGTAGGGCCTTCTTTTTTTTTTAAGATTTATTTATTTTACTTTTATTCATTTTAACACCCCACCCCATCCCACCCTACCTCCCGTTTGCTGTTTTTGTGTCCCTTCGCTGGGCAATTCTCTGTGTCTGTTTCCTGCCCTCTCTTCTCATCCTTCTCCTCCTGTCTTCACTGGGATTTGATCCTGGGAACCTCCGATATGGGAGAGAGGCATTCTGCCACCTGCACCACCTCAGTTCCTGGCACGTCTTGTTTTGGCTCTCCCCTGTGTCTTTCTCCTGTTACATCACCATCTTGCTGCGTGGCTCGGCGGGGCCTAACGGCACGGCTGCATGCAGTGCCTGGCGGCACACACGCCTTCTATATATATATATTTTTAAATTTTACTGGGAGGTCCCGGGGATCAAACCCAGGTCCCTCCATATGGTAGACAGATGTCCAACCATTTGAGCCACATCCGCCCCCTAAAGTAGGGCCTTTTGATTAGATTACTTCAGTTAAGGTGTGGCCCAGGTTGGGTCTTAATTCTCTTATTGGAGTCCTTTATAAACAGGTGAACACGAAGAGAAAGAGAGAGAAGGCCATGGAATCAAGAAGCTGAAAACAATGAAATCTGGAAGAGACGGGAGAGACCAGCAGATGCTGCCATGTGCCTTGCCATGTGACAGAGGAGTCCAGGATCACTGGCAACCAGCCTTCAGTGAGAAAGCATCACCCGATAATGCCTTGATTTGGACATTTTTCTCAGCCTTGAAACTGTAAGCCTGTAAACTAATAAATCCCCATTGTTAAAAGCCAACCCATTTCTGGTATATTGATTTCAGCAGCCTAACAGACGAAAACACCATACAACCCAGCAATCCCACTCTGAGGTGTTTACCAAGAGAAGTGAAAGTTTATGTTCATGTAAAAACTTGTACATGAATGTTTATAGCACTTTTATTCATAAGTGCCCCAAATTGGAAACAACCCAAACGTCCATCAAATGGTGATAGATAAACTGTGGTACATCCAAACAATGGAATACTATTCAACAATTAAAAGAAACAAATCACAGATTCATGCAATACATAGATGGATCTCAAATGCATTATGCGAAGTAAAAGAAGCCAGACCCAAAAGATTACATTTCTTAAGATCCCCTTTATTTGACACTCTGGACAATGCAAAATTATAGGAACAGACCAGTGGTTACCTGAAGTTGGGTGTGGGAGGAGGGCTGACTACAAAGGGACACCAGCAGGAAACTTTAGGGGGTGATGGGCAGTTCTGTATCTTGATGATGATAGTGGTGAATGTGACTGGGTGAATTTGTCAGACTCATAGAACTGGACATGAAAAGTAGTGAATTTTGCTGTATGTAAATTTAAAAAGTGAATAAAAAAATATGTTTCTAAATTAAATATTGTATTGGATAGAAAACAAAAGGACATTTCTTGGTTGACATAGAGAGATTTGATTACCTATCCTCTTTTTTAACTGGATTAACCTTTTTCTACATTGATATAGGAAATACATATGAAAGTGTATGCATCATAAATGTACAGCTTGTGAAACTTTCATGCACTTAAGTAACCACCACAGAGCTGGAGAGAGAGCCCATTACCAGAACCCACCCCCTATCACTGTCTCCACTAGGGACCCAACATTTCCCATAGATTAGTTTTGCCTGTTTTTGAAATTAATATAAATAAAACAATGAAATAATGTAAATAAAAACAGAACTTGAGTACTGTACTCTTAATAGTTTTAGTTTTATTTCCAATTAATTTTCTATAGAACTAAGTAAAGCTATGCCAAGTAACAATGGGGAGACTGGACTGGACAATCAATAGGATTTGTTCTAGATCTAAATGTAGAATCTGGGAGTTGAGAACATTGTGAAATACCTTTTGTTTGAAATATGTTTTTGACCATCCAGAGTAGCTATCTTTTCTAAGAAAAAAATTTTTTTAGCTAATCTCAAGGCATTTGGGAAATGCACACCATACTGTTTCTTTACCATCTCCAGAATCATATTTTTCTCCAGTGTTTTTTTCCTTGAAGGGGTAGACATCAGTCTTAAAATTGGCCTGATACCCTGATCCTGTCATGTAATACATCCTTGGTCCATCACCAAATGATGATCTGTGAACTTTCCCTGCTTTGTTCTTTTGACATCATGCTTGACGTTTGCTTGGCTATATTTAAAGCTGTGGGGAGAAGAGACTTCTTGAAAAATATGGTACTGAAGTCTATTCTAAACTTGAATATTTGGAATCCTCTGGTAAAAGTAAATCCAAATGGCGGGTGTGCTCCCAGCTTGCTTCCTATATTATGGAGTCCAAGATCCTTTATGAATTTGTGTGAGTGTGTGTGTGCATGTGTGCACACAATCTTGTATGTGTCCTTTGTGGTGGAAGTCAATTATGCTGGGCTTTGTTTTTGTTATTCTTTCCAGTGATAGAACCTGGAGTATCAGTTCTGAGTTTCTGAGTATGGGCAGGTTTTATTTTCTTAGCCGTAACCAAGCCACACAAAAAGTAAAAACAAAA
Source organism: Cabassous unicinctus (assembly GCA_029593785.1). Taxonomy (NCBI): domain Eukaryota; kingdom Metazoa; phylum Chordata; class Mammalia; order Cingulata; family Chlamyphoridae; genus Cabassous; species Cabassous unicinctus. Next base: position 7,143 of record JAQZBX010084128.1, on the reverse strand, counting down.
CAATCTCTGACAACTGAAAAAATGTCTTGAATAATAATATCAACAACCAATACTAACTTTTAAGGGTTCAGAGTGTTCTCCAAGTAATTCAAAGCCTAAATTAAATATTACGCCCATAGATCCTTTTTCAAAGCCCGATGGACCAGCTGTTCTTTTCATTGTTGGAGTCAACCACAACCACACAAGTCCAGCGAAGGATGTCTCCTAGATGGGCGTGACCGGGAAGGCCACCAAACCGCGGCTTCCTCAGTGATTACAACCCAAGAATGCGCCAACGACTGGCCTTTGAGAACAGAGCTCAACCAGGAGGCTCTTTAATTGTATTCCCTCATTTCCTCTCTCCACCTCTCATTGTTAGAAGTCCACCCTGTGCTTCTTGTCTTGTGAGAATTTTAATGCAAATAAAAAAAGCTTTTGTGGTAGTTGTGTTATTGTTAGAGTCTGAGAACGTGGCACAATTGACATATGTAATTATAAATGATAAAATTATATACGGAAAGTCCTGGAGACCCTCAGAGCCAAAACCCGTGCCTCCTTCCTCTTTGAACTCCCTCTTGAGTTTCCTCCAGACAGCTTTTGAAATTTGAAATCCCTACCAAGACAGCCAACCCTGATAGCCACTCAAGCCCCTAGCTCATTACGTTTGACCCAAGACAAAATAAAGCTTGCCTGCCCTAAACCCGTCCCTATAAGATGGACAAACTCCTGTCCAATCAATAGGAGTCAAGCTAACTTATTTTTCACGTCTATAAAAAATCAGTTGTCATCCCTAGAAACTTGAAGCGGCTTCTGTTTTTGCAAGCACCTCCTTGCTGCAGCAAGATTTCTGGTGTCTCGAATAAAACGCTGTAATCTCCAAACTCGGTTCTGATTTGTCTTTCTTCATAAACTACCTCCATATGGCTCAAGAAAAGTTGGAGCTAAGCATCTACAAATAAAATCACAAAATGTTAGTATTGAAGCCGTATCCTTTTCATTTTGCAAATGAGCGACTGAACTCAAAGAAGGTATATGACCTGCCCAAGGTTACATAGGTAATTCACGGCAGAGGAGAAGAGTATCTTGGAAGCCTCCAATTTTCCAGTCAAGTACTGTTTTTCTGTTTTATTTTTTACTCTCCCACAAGATACTGAGAGGTAATTTGCAGTTATTTCAGCTGTAAGCATGCACATTAGAATATTGTCTCAGGGGTCTTAGTTAAGGGGATTTATTGGGTGGGCTTTCGGAATGGTTTGATTTGGTAGCTCAGTGATGTCTTCTAAGACAAGGTTTCTTTTCCATCTTTCCAGTTAGCCTTCCATAGTGCATCTCTTTGTGGTTATAACATGGCTGTCAAAAACTCCCTGGTCTGCATGCTTCTTCAAAATGGGGGGTCATTCTAGGTGACCCCCATCAAACCCCTCCTCACCTCTAATTGTCCTCAAGGGCTTCTGGGCCCATCCCAGAACCTTCAGCTGCAGCCAGGGGATCAGGCTGTGCTGATTAACTTATGTTCTGAGTCATATGTACTGTTTTGAAAGTCAGGTTTGAAATCACATCTCCCTAAAGTTTGTATATGGTGCAGAAGAAGTGTGGACAACAGAATGAAAATCGAGACAGCTGCCAGGAAAAGGGAAATGGGTGTGAGGAGGCAACACAAAGTCTATAGTTGCAAATATCAGAAATCAACCTGCGCCAGCTTCGGGAACGGTAGGGAGTCAGGAATTTTCATGGAACTAAGATCAGGGAAGTAGCAGGGCATGGTGCGTGGGAATGGGAGTTGGGAACCAAGGTTATCACTTTCTCTTTCCTTCCCTCTCCACCTCTCAATGTCAGAATTCCATCCCTCTGTCTCTTGCCTTACGGTGAGGGTTTTAAAGCAAATTTAAACATTTTGTATATATTGTTGTTGTTAGATTCTGAGTTTGAGAACATGGTACAACTGACTGTTGTAATTATAAATGACCCCCTTTCTCCTCTCCCCTCCCCTTCTCTTCCCCTCCTCTCTGTCTCTCTGGCTTCTCTCTTCACACTTGCTTTGTTGTCTATCTTCAGAACATCCTATCTTGTTCCTCAGTGCAGATGGCAGAAGATGACAATCTCTCATCTCCTGACTATTCATGTTTCCCACCTCCAGCCACATAAACAGAGACAGACCAACAGTCTCTGATTCCCAACTCCTAGTTCCTGGGAGAACCTGCTTTGCCAATCTTGGGTCAGGTGTCCACCCCAAGACAGGCAGAATCCAATGGTATAGATAAGTCTGCTGGGACCCACCTGGGTGGTGGTGGTGTAGGGGCTCCTGGGGGGCCCTGGCAGGGCCAGTGGTTCCTAAAGAAGCAAGGCCAAGATGACACAACTTAAGGGGCCATCACAAGAGAGATTTTTCAGCTCTGGAAAATGGTTGTCCTCCTAGGGGCTCCCTGGTACTGGGGAAGAGTCCATGGGGGCAGGGATGAGGGAGACATCTTTTCCCAGCTGATTCCAATTCATTCTTCCATTTTCCTCAGGTCTGGAGTGCAGAGGGGATGAGGAAAAGTTGCTGGAGGAGGAGACACAGAGGGCATGGGCATAAAAGGAGAACTCTTATTTCTAAATCACTTCAACTGAAATTCGAGGAAATTCTACTTTTCAACCCCCAAACCAAAAGGAGATATTTGCCAAATCACAGGCCAACTATTTCTAGCATCTGAAGCTAAAAACTGGCATGTTAATGAGAACCAGTGCCCCATGATCTCTTTTAGGCCTGAATCTCCTTTCTGATGATATCTATTGGAGCTCCGGAAGCTTCCTCCCAGAGATAGTACCTTCCCTAAGGCTTGCAGACTTAGACGTCCCCTCTCTGTTTACTTTTGGCAACCCCACACTTGCTTCTGGGAGGGTGGATCATTGGCATTGCCTTGGCAACTTCTGAGGTCCCAGGACAAAGTCAGAGATGACCCTTTTGGGGGCTTGAAACAGTGATTGCAGTAAAGGGTCCTTTCAACTTTAGCTTTGAGGCTAAACCAATGAGAGGGCTTTTTTTTCCTGTTTCACCATTTGACAACTTCCTCCTGAACTGCCCCCTTTGTGAATGGGCAGAAAGTCTGCCTGTGTGTTTTGTAAGGAATGGGAACCAGTAGAGGGGGTGGTGCCTTGTGGCTTATCTCATTTAATCCAGAGCAGGGTTGTTCAATGACAGAAGAGGGAAATTTCAAGAGGACCTCACGCCAAGCAAATTCAAACTTCCCACAGGAACAAGATCGTTTTGAGGGACCTCAGCCTCATAAAGGGTATATAAGGGAAAGGGCGAGAGTTAGCCAAAGTTTAAGGAGTTGAGCCTATGAACAAACTCCAAGGTAGAGCTTATTAAAGAAGCATTGCCAAAACCCAAAGGAGTTTGATAGCAGAGGAGAAAAAAGACGAGAGAGCTGGGAGAATGATGGGAAAGAAAATGGCGCCAGTGGCTTCCATTGCTAACCTAAACTGAATTTATTGGTTTGGATGCTTATTACTAAATAGCAACAGCTGGGCCCTAACCTTTAAAAACAGCACCTTGGACTTTAAAAAGCTCTCCCCCCCCCCCCCCCACATTTATGATATCACCTCTCCCCTCCTCTCCCACACCAAAGCAACCTTCTGAGGTGGGTATTATCTCTATTTTGTGGATGAATAAAGCAAGGTTCACCAAGGTCCTTTGGCTTAAAGTTTCCTATTTAGCAAGGTTCGGAGCTGGGAGGCAGATTGAGACCTTCTGATGCATTGCAGGGGCTTAAGAGTCTCTCACAGGTGTATCCTGTACCATAATTAAGAAAGCACTTCAGCCTTTATCATCTCACTTTATTTTCACAAGTGACACTGTAAAGCAGATATGTTCCTTTCTGTTACGTAGTTGAAGCAGTTCAGGCTAAATGACAATAACATTTACAATTTATTGGGTCCTTACTTTGTGTCAGGCACTGTGGTAAATTCTTTACATGTATTATCACCTTTGATTCTTACCACCATCCCATGATCCTTCATCTTAAAGAAGGAGAAACTGAGGTTTGGAGAAGCTTGAAAAATTGCCCAGGGGGGCACAGCTTGGGAGCCTGGGCTTTCCAGAACCCGCCTGCTTTCATTACTCTGCCAACATCCCTCCACCGGAGAATCACGGCTGGACCTTGTAATCCGGGTTTACTAGACTTCCTACCCCAATAAGCCTAGTTGTATTTGCTTTTTCAACCGAGCCCTAAAGCCAGCTCACTACATTTACTCACTTAGCAAACTTTTATGGAGCTCCTATTACGTGATAGGCACTTTGCTAAGCGAGAAGGAGAAAAATGTGAACAAAACATTTCTGCATTTGAACAGCTCATTGCATAAAGGGGAAGTGAGACAACGGTAGTCATGCCGTGGTGTGTCATGACAGTGGTTTTTGTGTGTGGGGTATTATGAGTTCCTGGGATCTCTGCACATGGAGAACCAGAATCCTCATGGTGTGTGAAGTGATCCCCGTGAGGTTAGAGTGAGGGCCAAAGTAGCCACTGGGCACAGTACCAGGAGCCCATACTAGTTTTAGGGACCGGTGAATATGTTTTAATGCCTTTTAAAATTAGAAGGAAAAAAAAGAACATTTAGGTCCAAAATTGTGTTTTAGTATTTGATATTCATATATTTGTCTTTTTATACCAATGTTGTTGTAAAATATAATTTTTAATATATATATATAAATTTAATGGAGGTAGGCAAAAATACCTAGGGCCCACAAGAGTCATAATGCACCCTTGATTATAGTAATCTATTGAAGGCAAAGGATACTTCAGAAAGCTACAGCTCCAGGAAGCCGATGTGGCTCAAGCAGCTGGGCTCCCAGCTACCACATGGGAGGTCCCGGGTTCGGTTCCCAGTACCTCCTAAAGAAGACGAGCAACTCAGCGAGTTGACATGACAAGGTGATGCAGTGAGATGATACAACCAAGAGACGCAGCAAGGAAACACAATGAGAGACACAACCAACAGGAAGCAAAGGTGGCTCAAGCAATCAGGTGCCTCCCTCTCACATGGGAGACCCCGGGTTCGGTTCCTGGTGCCTCCTAAAAAAAGAAGAGCAGATAGTGAGTGCAAACAACAGGGGGGATGAGAAATTAATCAATAAATAAAATAAATCTTAAAAAAGAAAATAAAAGAAAGCTACAGCCCCTACCTGGGTCTCAAACCTGTCCAATTACATTGTAAATATGTGCTACGTGCTTTTTAAATTCAACTTCCAGGCCAAGCAGTGAGATTCACCTGTGTGCAGCTCAAAGGCTGCCTGTAGAAAGAGCTATTTTTAATAACAATAACTTTAATGATAGCAGTTCCCATACCAAGTGCCCAGCACTGTGCTAAGAGCTTTATATTCCTTATCTATTGAGGGCTTGCTGAGTCTCAGGCAGCTGCATCATTTGTCACAGCCGTATCGTGCTCTGCTGCAGGACCGACGTTTGGAGGGTGGGGGGAGAGGGGTTTGCTTACACATTATCATCCTCTCCTTTTAATTCTCAAAAACATTTTTTAAATCTTAAAAAACATCTTTTCCCCTGTAAAGACTTTCCTTACATTTTTTTCTTCCAATGGCAGGATGTTGTGTGAATTTGGTGTGAATCTGAGTTGGCTTCAGCTAGTAGGAGTTAGGCAAAGAAGGGAGATAAAGGCGCTCTTTGCCAAGAATTCCAAGATGTGGACTTAATTGGATTATGTGATGTGCCACAGGATGATTGTGGAAGCTCTTGACGGAGTCCAACTGGGAAGCTTGGAACTCAGAGCTCCACCATAGCTGGACTGCTCTCTGCCTAGCTTCAGGTAGTCAAAAGGCAAAGCAAAACAAAATGAATGGGGGCGGATGTGGCTCAAATGGTTGGGCGTCCGTCTCCCATGTGGAGGGACCTGGGTTCGATCCCTGGGACCTCCTGGTAAAATATAAGAAAAAATATAGAAGGTGCGTGGGTGAGCCCCCAGGCCCCACCAAGCCACTCAGCAAGATGACGTCCTAACAGCAGAGTGACACAAGGGAAAGCCAAGGCAAGATGTGCCGAAAAACCAGGAAATGAGGTGGCGCAGGTGGCAGAACGCCTCTCTCCCACATTGGAGGTTCCCAGGATCAAATCCCGGTGAAGACAGTAGGAGAAAGATGAGAAGAGAGGGCAGGAAACAGACACAGAGAATTGCCCAGCAGATGGACACAAAACAACAAAAACGGGGTGGGGGTGGGAGATTAAAATGGATGAAAGTAAAATAAATAAATAAATCTTTAAAAAACAAACAAAATGTTCTAGCATTCCAATAAGGAGTTGCCACTCTGCGTCTTGGATTGACCCTGGCCTTTGCATTTTCTTACAGGTGTTCCGTCTAGAGCTACCCAAAGACTGAGGCTACTTGCGGTCATTGGCCTATTGAGAGGACTGGACCTGTCTTGCCAGAGAGCCGCCCCAGTATTTTGGAAACAGGTGGGTTGGGATTGGCCCAAGGTGACACGACTAATGGCAAAGGTTACCGGGGTTTGGGTCAACCTTCTATGACCAGCAAGAGAAGAATCACTGTCTGTCCTTGCCAGGAAACTGGCACATACTGAGTTTATTCTTAATAGGTGTTGCTAGGGATAGTCTAGTATTATACCAGTAAGTCATTTTTGGGTCCCCTGGAGTGTGTTTGTTTGTCATTATGTTGTTTTGCTTTTGACTCAACCATTGGCTTGTGTGACAAATATGAAACTCATCTCTGATTAAGCCATCCCTGCTTAAAACACCTCAATGGCTTCCTGCTGTTCTTAGGAAAAAGGCTGAAATGTTTATTAGTGGCTACGACTTCCTGCATGGTCTCTGCCTTACCCAGCTCTCCAACCTCAAACCCCTCTGCTCTCCCTCTGGGACTCTGCTCTGCCCTTTGGCTCCCAGTCTTGCTGTTAGTTCTTCAAATGCACCATGCTCTCCTGCCACAGGGCCTTTGCATCAGAAGCAGCCTCCTCCACCTAGATTGCTCTTTGCCCCTCTTCAACCCCAATTAACCCTTTAGATCTCTGCTTAGATTTATTTAGAGAAGACTTTTTTACTTTCCTGATCAGGTTCCACCTTCTTGAAATGCTTTCGATTTAAATGCCATGTTCTTCTCCTTATCACGATTGTTCTGTCAGGCTTATCTGGTGATTCTTTTTTTTTTTTTTTTTAA
>JAQZBX010084127.1:0-13297 GCA_029593785.1 Cabassous unicinctus | reverse complement strand
GGCAGGGAAGCACAGAGAGATTGAGAAGTGATTATTAAGGGGTAGAGCTTTTTTGGGTTGCCTATTATTATTATTATTATTGGAATAATGAAAATGCTCTAACAATTGAAGTGATGAATGCACCAGTATGTGATTATACCAAATACCATATATTGTACACTTTGGATGGACTGCATGTTTTATTAATAAGTATCAATAAACTTGATTTTAAAAAGAAATGAAAGGGAAGACATAACTGCCTTCTACTGAAGGGTTTAACTCTACTGAAGTAAAAAGGACTCTAAGAGGATACAAGGAACAACTGTATGCCAACGAATTAGATAACCTAGATGAAATGGACAAATTTTGAGAAACACAAACTACCTACACTGACTCAAGTAGAAATAAAAAATCTCAAAAGACCAAAAACTAGTAAAGTGTTTGAATCAGGAATAAAAAACCTCCCAACAAAGAAAAGCCCAGGACCAAATGACTTCAGACATAAATTTTACCATTCATTGAAAGAAGAATTAACAACAAACCTGCTCAAACTCCCCAAAAATTGAAAAGACAAGGGCATACTACCTAATTCATTCTCTGAGGCCAACATTACCCTAATTCCAAAGTCATATAAAGATACCACGAAAAAAGAAAATCACAGAACAATATCCCTATGAATGTTACACCATGATCAAGTAGGATTTGATCCAGGTATGCAAGGGTGGCTCAACTTAAGAAAATCAAGTAATGCAATACACATCACATTAACAAAATGAAGGGAAAAAAAACACATGATCATTTCAAATTATAGAGAAAAAGCATTTGACAAAAACCAGCAACACTTCTTGATAAAAACACTTAGAAAATGATGAATACATGAAAACTTCCTCAGCATGATAAAAGGCATATATAAAAACTCACAGCTAACATCATACTTAATGGCAAAAGACTGAAAGCTTTCCCTCTGAGATCGGAAATAAGACAAGGATGCCCCACTGTTACTCAACATTGTACTGGAAGTTCTAGCCAGGGCAATTAGGTAGGTAAGTAAGTAAATACAAACATACATAAATGGCATCCAAATTGAAAAGGAAGAAGTAAAACTTTTCCTATTTGCAGATGACATGATCCTCTACAAAGAAAACCCTGAAAAATCCACAATAAAGCTCTTAGACTTAATAAATAAATTCAGTAAAGGGCGGAGTACAACATCAACACCCACAATTCAATAGTGTTTCCATATACTACTAATGAATAATCAGAAGATATCAAGAAAAAAATTCCATTCACAAAAAAAATTAAAAATATGTAAAATATCTAGGAATCAATCTAAGAAAGGATATAATGGACTTGTACACAGAAAACTACAAAACATTGCTAAAAGAAATCAAGAAAGATCTAATGGATGGAAAGACACTCTGTGTTCATGGATTGGAAGACTATATATTGTTAAGATGTCATTTCTGTCCACAGCAATATACAGATTCAATGCAATCCCCATCAAATTCAATCTTCTTTGCAGAAATAGGAAAGCCAAACATCACATTTATATGGGAGGGTATGGGGTTCCCAAAAAGCCGAAGTTATCTTGAAAAATAATGAAGTTAAATGACTCCTACTTCCTGATGGTAAAATTTAATACACTTGGACCTTAAACCCAAAGAATGAGGAACAAAGGAAAAAATAGATAAATGGGACTACCTCATAATTAAACACTTTTATATTTCAAATGATTTTGTTAAGAAGGTGAAAAGGCAGGCAACACAATGGAAAAAAAAAATCTTTGGAAACTATAAATCTGAAAGAAACCAAGGTAACCAAAGAAAACCTAAATAAATGAAAGAACATTCCATGTTTTCATTGCAAGACTAAATATTGTTAAGGTGTCAATTCTATCTAAACTGATTTACAGATTCAACACAAGGGGAGCGGGTGTGGCTCAATCGATAGAGCCCCCGTTTACCATGCGGGAGGCCCCGGGTTCACTTCTCGGGGCCTTCTTGTGAGAGCAGGCCGGCCCGCGCGGCGCGGTGGGCTGATGCAGCAGGACCTCACAGCAAGGGGGAGATGAGCGGACACGGAAAAGACACACAGCGAATGGACACAGCAAACACAAGCAGCAAGGTGGGGATAAATATATAAATAAATAAATCTTTAAGGAAAAAAAAAAAAAGATTCAACACAATCCCAACAAAAATCCCAACAGCCTTTTTTGCAGAAATGGAAAAGCTAACTATCAAATTTATTTGGAAGGGTAAGGCCCTCAAATAGCCAAAAATGTCCAAAAATGAAGAACGAAGTTGGAGGACCCTCATTTCCTGACTTTAAAACATATTATTTAGATACAGTGGTAAAAACAGCATGGTACCAGTATAAGATAGAAACATTGACCAATGGAAACTGAATCAAGAACTCAGTAATAGACGCTCACATCTATGGTCAAGTGATTTTTGACAAGGCTGTCAAGCTCACCCAGCTGGGTCAGAACAATCTATTCAACAAATGGTGCTGGAAGAACTAGATATCTATACCCAAAAGAAAGAAAACCGTTATCTCACACCTTATACCAAAATTAACTCAAAATGGATCAAGGACCTAACTAAAAAACCCACAACCATAAAACTTCTAGAAGAAAATGTAAGGAAACATCTTCAAAGTCTTGTGGTAGGTAGTAGTTTCTTAAACCTTACACCCAAAGCATGAGCAACAAAGGAAAAAAAATAGATAAATGGAACTTCCTCAAAATTAAACTTTTGTTCTTCAAAAGACTTTTTCAAGAAAGTAAAAAGGCAGCCTACTCAATGAGAGAAAATATTTAAAAACCTCATATCCAGTAAGGGTTTGATATCCATGTTATATAAAGAGATCATACAACTCAATGATAAAAAAGACAAGCAACCCAATTTAAAAATGGGCAAAAGACTTGAGTAGGCATTTCTCCAAAGAGGAAATACAAATGGCCAAAAAGCACATGAAAAAATGTTCAATATCATTAGCTATTGGAAAATGCAGATGAAAACTATAATGAGATATCATTTCCTACTTTACAGAGAGGCCATTTGTAAAATAAACCCAGAAAACCACAAGTCTGTGGTTGTAAATGTCAACTGAAAAGAAACTAGAGAATAATTTAGGGCAGAGGTTCTTAACCTTTTTTGTTCCATGGACTCCTTTGCCAGCCAGGTAAAAACCATTGGTCCCTTACTAAGTCCATATTATTCTGTGTATTATTTAATAAATATATCACACCCGCACCAACACATCCCCACAAGAATAATGTTTTTTGAATTTCAATTCAAACTTACGGATCCCTGGTTAAGAATCCCTGATTTAGGGTATGCATAACATAGTGATTTTGGTGGTAGAGGAAGACTGTGGTTAATAGTATAAATATAAGAACATTCCTTTTTTTACAAAGTGCCAAGAACATGGTGATACATGGGAAAATTACAACTAATATAACTTAGAGACAATAGTTAAGAGTAATGTAATATTTTGGCAGCAATGGCAAAGAAGATATTATATCAATTCTAAGAGACAACTATAGGGGGGTATAAGTGGGTATGACATTTTTCCTTTCGGAGTAATGAAAATATTCTAAAATTGACTAAGGTGGTGACAGCACAACACTGTGATGAATAAGATAGCCACTGAGTGTACATTTTGAACGGACTTTACAAAGCATGGGGCTGTGTAACACAGGGAATCCAGTGATGGAAGATGGAGTGTGGTTAACAGGACAAATATGAGAACGTTCTCTCATGAACTATAACAGATACTAATACACGGTGTTAATAATCAGGTGGGTTGGGGGGAAAATAAACCAAATGTAAGATATGGGCTATTGTTAGTAGTAATATTTTGATAATGCTCTTTCATAGTTTCTAACAAATGTTTCACAACAATGCAAGGTGGTGGTGGTGGTGGGGTGATGTACGAGAGTCTTGTATGATGATATGCATGTTTGTTTTGTAAGTTTACAACTTTTACTATATGCTTATTGTTTATGTATGTTTATGTATGAATGATATACTTCAATAAAGTTTTATTTTAAAAAATAGAAAACGAGTGCTGGAGAGGATGTAGAGAAAGAAGGACACTCCTTCACTGTTGGTGGGATTGTAAAATGGTGCAGCCTCTGTGGAAGACAGTTTGGTGGTTCCTCAAGAAGCTAAATATCAAACTACAATATGATCTAGCAATGTCACTACTAGAAATATATTCAGAAGAACTGAAAGCAAGGACATGAACTGACATGTCACACCGATGTTCATAGCGGCATTATTCACAATTGCTAAAAGATGGAACCAGCCCAAGTGTTCATCAAATGATGAATGGCTAAACAAAATGTGGTATATACAAACAATGGAATACTATTCAGCTGTAAGAAATGAACTAAGGAAGCACATGACAACATGGATGAACCTTGAGGACATTATGTTGAGTGAGATTAAGCCAGACACAAAAGGACAAATATATGGTCTCACTGATATGAAATAAATACAACAGGTAAACTTATGGAATTGGACTATGGAGTATGGGTTAGTAGGATACAGAATGTGGGTTGAGAATGGGGAGCTGAAGCTGAATGTATGTAGAAAGTTTAATAAGAGCAATTGTAAATATGTGGTAATGGATGGAGTTGATAGGACAGTAGCACATTATAATGAGTATAATTAACACTGCTGATTTATCAGTGTGATTGTGGCTGAAGGGGTAGTCTAGGGAGGTTAATGTTATTGAAAGACAGCTAAAGGATAATCTATTGGCTGTAAAACAGTGATTTTGGTGGTATATGAGTATTGTGGTTAATATAATACAAGAATGTTCTTTACTAAAGGTGTTTAAAATATGGTATACATGGGAAAAATACAACTAATGTAATGTATAGACTATAATTAATAGTAATATTGCAATATTTTTGTAGCAAAGGCAAAGAAGGTACTATATCAATGCTAAAGGCAGAAAAAGAATTTGGGGTTTAGTTTTATGAGATATGAATATGCTTAAGCGCTTTTCCTTCGTTTTCTTCATTAACAAGGAGACTTTGATCATGTCATTTAACCAATCTTTGTTCATTTGTGTATCTTTCTGAACACTGGAGAAACAATTGAGTTTGTTTTTAGGATTAAATGAGATAAATGTATGTGGATAGAATGTTTTAGAGCAATGCTCCATAATTTGTTAGTCTGCCTTTTATCTATTATTTTATTTTTTGAGGTTGAAATAAAATTTACTGAAAAAAATAAAACAAAACATTTTGCACAAAGGGCTTCCTCATGAAAGTAAAAACCTACAGAATGGGAGAAAATACTTGGAAACCACATTTCCAATAACGGTTTAACATCAAGACTATATAAAGAAATCCTTCATCTCAACAAGAAAGAGAGACAACCAAATTTTAAAATGTGCAAAAGCCTTGAACAGACATTTCTCTAAAGAAGAAATGGCCAAAACACACATGAAGAAGATGGTTAATGTCATTGGCGATTAGGGAAATGCAAATCAAAACCACCATGAGATATCCTTTCATACCCATTAAAATGGCTATATTTTAAAAATTGAAAATAAGTATTGGCAAGGACATGGAGAAATAAGAATAGCCCTTCATTGTTGTAGGGAATGTAAAATCTTTCCCTACTTCTTTTCTCCCAGCGGCAGCCAAGACAAAAGGTTATCAGTCAAGTGCTTACTAAGTGCCACGTTCTGGGTAACCTGCTGAGCTGTAGGATGACAATGGTAAATAAACAAACCCCCTTCTCTTAAACTCAAACATACCAATAGTTTCAGTAAGGTAAAGTGGAGGTGAAGATAAAGCTAGGTAATGCTGAAGAGGAAAGGGCATGAGCCCACTTCAGTCCCCCAGGCTAAATCTGGTTTTGTAAATATATTTTATGAAAATGCAACCATGCTCATATGGTTTCCATATCGCCTTTGGCTGATTTCAAGATGAGTAGTTTTCACAGAAAAGTAGAAAATATTTACTCTTTTGTTCTTTAAAAAAAAAAACAAAACCCAAAAACAAAACAAAAAGCAAAAGCCAAATCCTGCTATCAGTCATCTTTTGAACTTTCTTGCTAAAAAGCAGAAAAACACCAACAATCCTTATGACAAGCTGATCCCAAATATTAAAGCTAAATTAAATGACCTCTAGCCTTTGCTAATGGGGGCATCAGAGGGAAAAAACAATCTTCACACTTCTGCAATAGATATTAAAAGAAAAATGGTTAGCTTCAAACTACTTTCCCCCCACCCCCAATTTTTTTTTTTTTTTCATAGACAGAAAATCATGTACCTTTTGTCTGGGTGGAATCCTCAGGAGTTAAAAAGGCAGAACTACTTTGGAATTTTGGTCCAGAAATTTTGGGAGTTGTGGTGTTATCTTGCCTAGAGGTATCTTTCCTTGACGGTGTTAGAAGTTTAACCTAAAATATAGTATTTTTTTAGTGTTAACATTCAAAACCATTCAAAACTAGTTAGCAATAAATTCCAAGACATTTTCAATATCCTTTTAAAAAGCTGAAGTACTGGGTTTAGTGTATTTGAAAACAAACACTAAGAACATAAGATCCCAGAGTTGAAAGAACATTACAGCATATTTCAATTGATAACTCTAAGCTGGTGGTTCTCAAAGTGTGGTCCCAGAACCAGACCAGAGCTTAAGTATTACCTGAGAATTTGTTAGAAATGCAAATTCTCAAGTCCACCTGTGATCTATTCAGTCAGAAATCTGGGGACAGGATACAGCAATCTGCATTTTAATAGGCTATCCTGGTAGTTCCAATGATCACTAAGTTTGAGAGCCACTGCACTAAATAAGGTGTCCACAAACTACAGCTCACTTCCTGTTCTTGTAAATAAAGCTTTATTGGAACTCAGCACACTCATGTGTTTACAATTGTCTACGGCTGCTTTCTGGTTACAAAGTCAGAGCTGAGTAGTTGCCACAGAGACCCATTTGGCCTGCAAAGCCTAAAATAGTTATTTGCTGGCCTTTTACAGAAAAAGTTTGCCAACCCCTGCTCTATATTAGTCTCTTAGACACAGATGACAAGTGCATTTTGAATACCGATATTTGTACAGTGTCAGCAAAGTCTTCCCTGAGAATCAGCACAGACTTCTCACCTGTTGCATGGCTTAAATTTATGGATTCCCAACTCCCAGTTGAAGCATTGATGTTTCTTTGGTGCTTGTTTAAAAGAAAATCTGTATTTACTAGTCACTGTTCATTCAGCTCCTTTCTAACCAACCCATTATTTTGGGTTGAAATAGTCAACAAATATTTTAGTGCTTACTGTGCTTCACAGGTTTAAACTTTCTCTCACTACAGAACACGAGTGCCCTTTAGTTTCACAAAGTTCAAGCTCTGCGCAGGCCGAGAGGGCAGTCAGGCCAGGGTCAAGGCAGCGGTGGGCTACACCTGGAGCTTGGAGAACTAACCTCCACTAGCCTCAATGCAATTATGCAGGGGGAGGCAGAGTGCTATCGATACCCTCAGAATCACAGCATCCGTCCCCAATATAGCCCTTACATGTTTGGCACCATCCTATGTAGTCTTTACACATCTCATCTGACAAGGTAGAAAAAGCAACTGCTGAGAGAGGTAATACCATGATTAAGAGGCAAAATTTGGCTTTGACTTGGGAAGACACTGATGTTTCTATTCTTAACAATTTGGCTATAAAAACAAAGTAAAAGGAAATCACGATACTTTGATGGTTTATTCAATATTTGTGTAATCTGGGAGGAATGTCAACCATTTGCAAAAGAAACTTTGGAAGCAACATGTCAACAAAGTAAAACCTAAAGGAAAGATGATACCAGCAAGTTTATTTTTAAATGTAAATTCAAAAGAGCAAGAATTTGTGGAAAATCAGAAGAGCCCAGATTTTGGGTATTGTTCATAATAAACAACCATGAGTAACAGTAGGAACAGTGAAAAAAAAAAAAAAATCCTAAATCTTTACCTAAGATTCATACTTGTGATGGTTAAGTTCATGTGTCAACTTTGCCAGGTTTTGGTGTCCAATTGTTTGGTCAAGCAAGCACTGGCCTGATTGTTGCTGTGAGGATATTTTGTGGATTTAAATCATCAGTAACTTGATGGCATCTGTGGCTGATTACACTTAGTACATGTAATGTCCAAGAGACTTAAATCTTTGGGCTTTTCATTTGCCTGTTGGGCCCTGAATCTCAACAGAGTTGCAACACCTACTCTCCAGTTCATTGGACTCACCCAGGACTAGTAACAAGGAGATGATGATGGACAACGACCATCTCAAGGAATAGAGAGAGTCTACAACTGCAAGCAAGATAGTCCCATCCATCTGCCCCATGGGATCTAAGCTCCCTCTCAATTAGAGGCAGAGTGGGCATCACCATCCCAGAATCCTCAGGATAGGAGAATAAACGATGGACTGGAGTAGACTTACTGTTATTCTTATATAGACTTATTGTGATTCTAGTTTTTATCACTGCTGTGGAGGCAGTGACCACAGGAGGCTTTGAAGGGAGAAAGAGGGGAAAATAGTGTAATATGAGGGCATTTTCGGGACATTGGAATTGTCCTGAATGACTTTGCAATGACAGATACAGGCCATTATATATCTTGTCAAAACTTATAAAATTGTGCGGGAGAGAGTGTAAACCACAATATAAACTATAATCCACACTTAGTGGCAATGCTCCAAAATGCGTTCATCAATTGTAACAAATGTACCTCACTAATGAAGGACATTGTTAATGTGGGAAAGTGTGAGAGGGGGAGGGAGGGGGACATATGGGAATCCCCTACATTTTTTATGTAACATTTATGTAATCTAAGTATCTTTTAAAAAATTTAAAAAAAAATGAACAGAGGAGATGCCTTCACCAATAAGAGAAGTCTCTTCCAATAAGTTGAAGGCTTTAAGAAGAGAAGCGAGGATTTCAACAGTTAGAAGAGAGAATTTCCGTCTCCACTTCAGCTGGCCAGCTTCTCCTGGGTAATTCATAGAAAACCTTTATCAGAGTTCTGGGCTTGTGGCCTGCCCTACGGAATTTGGATTTTTGCATCTCCATAGTTGCATGAGACACTTCTTATAAAAATCATATAATATCTACAGATGTCCCCTGTTGGTTCCGTTTCCCTAGAGAAACCCTTACTAATACAATATTAAATGTTTAGAAGTTCTTGCAGTTCCCACTGGCAGTTATTTATATACTGGTGAACCACTGGTTCATTACGTTATTCTCATATCCCTGAAAGGAGTGTTTTGAGATATCAATGAAGATTAACCCTAAAGAGGTTGCCCCGTTTCTTGGTGGATACAATAAGGACACACTGCAACCCAGGGAAAATTCACTTACTTGGTCTGTCTCATGTTCACTGCCACTGCTGAGAGGGAAAAACGGCAAAACTGAAAGAAACCAAGTATACAATGGATAAGTGTACAGGTGAGAAGCACAAAAATTTGTTCCTCCCTGTACAGATTATATAGATTATATTATATATAGATAATATTATATATTATATGCTGTGGGTTGAATTATGTCTCCCCAAAAGATATGCTCTGGTCCCAACTCCTGGTAGCTGTGAATGTGACCTTATTTGGAAACAGGGTATTCAAGTTAATGGGGGTCATAAAGGAGTGGGGTGGCTCCTCATCCAGTGACTGGAGTCCTTAGAAGAGGAGGGAAATGTGGACACACAGGGAGAACGCTGTGTGACGGAGGAGGAGAGATCTGAGAGATGCATTTACAAGCCAAGGAATGCCCAGCCAGCTTTACTGGCCACCACCAGAAGCTAGGAGAGATGTGTGGAACGGACTCTCCCTCAGAGCTGCTGGAAGGCACCAACTCTGCAGACACCTTGATTTTGAAATTCTAGCCTCCAGAACTGTGAGACAAGTTCATGTTTTTTGTTGTTGTTGTTTGTTGTTTTGAGGTACCAGGACAAGGGATTGAACCCAGGACCTCGAATATGAGAAGCCGGTGCTCAACCACTGAGCTACACCAGCTCCCCCGAATTGGTTGTTTGTTTGTTTGCTTGTTTGTTTTTTGTCTGTTTTTCTGTTTTTAGGAGATACTGGGGATCAAACCCAGAACCTCATACATGGGAAGCAAGGGCTCAACTACTTAAGCTACATCCGCTCCCCAGTTCATGTTGTTTTAAGCCACCAAGTTCATGGTCACTTGTTACCATAGCATTAGGACACTAAGACAATGTCAACACTAGAAATAATACCCACTTCCTACAGCTTGCTCAAAAGCCCACCGCTCAAGACCCACTTCTAATTATTCAACCTTGTTTCCCACCATCCGGCATGAATTTTCTGTTCCATGTGTCCCGTGAGTATCATTTCACATCCTGTTTTGTCCTTGCATTGTTTCATAACTTGGACTGCTTCCCATTCTCCACAGCTTTTCAAATTCATTCTTTTTTCAAGGGTTAGCTCCAGTTCTACCCACTTCTTCCTTGAAGAGTTTCCTGATAACTCTACCTTATACAAGTTTCCTCTCATCTGAACTCCCACTCATCTGTTATCAATATTTAACAATTATTGATTAATCCCATATTCTTCTGTACTGTAAGAATATGTTCTGTACTTCATGTAAGTCAATTTTGCCTTTCCCATAAAATTGTAGCAGGGAAGGAGGCATACTTGATCACATATGTGGTACTCTTTTTCATGACATACTGAAAAAGAAATACTTGCTAATTTATTTGAAAGGTGACTCGAAAGAAAACACACCCCAACCTTACCTCTTAAGCTACTTCTGACTCTTGTCCTTTTTCTATTGGAATATGGTTTTAGAGATTTCCTTTTTTGGGTACCGGTCCAAGATTTTTCACTGGTACTATTACTTGAATCTTGATTGCTCTCAGAGAAAATATGCTTCCTGTAATTAAACTTTTACAAACACAGATGACAAATGAGAACTTTTAAAGGGGTCTTAGAGTCATTTATGTATAGCTAAACATGGCTACAAGTTATACAAAAGAGAAATAATTCCTTCTAAAAGACTGGACTCTCTTACATAATAAAAGGTATAGAAGTAAGAAGGGGAGAGAAAAAGAAAAGGATTATTTCATTAGTCAATTCTCAACCAAGTAGCTATTAAAAAAAGACAAAATCCTCCCTAATCAAATCCTTGCAACTAAAGAGTTAGTTGAATGTTCAAAAGGTAATGCACCTGAATATCTAACCAACACCGTAACTTCAAAATACTAATATAAATGACAAAAGAAAGCATAAAAATATTTTTGTATAGATATGCTTCTCTATGTCTTAGAGGAATTAAAATAAAACAGAAGGGTCATTTCTGTTTAAACCTTAAAGCATTTTGAAACTAAGCCTGAACTACAAAAGTTTAGAGATTTCGAGTGAGTTTAATCTATTCCGGTGGATGAGTCAATTGAGTTCTATATTTCTTTATAACTTTTTCTGTTTTTGCATTAGTTTTATAAATGCTGTGACTAATAAATGTTTATGCTAGGTACTAATAAGGAGTTTGTTTTGATTTAAAAAAAAAAAAAGAATATTTTTAAAGGCATATTCTATTTTAGCACTTCAAATTACTATGGTTAGGTAGAGGCTCTACCATTTAGCTGTTAACAACTTAGTCTCATTTCAGGCCAAGTAGAATTCTCATGAATCTAAACTTACTATGTGGTGAACCAGAGGATACACCCGTTGCCTGGGATGGCAAAGTGCAGAATCAGCTCCCGAGGCCATCATGGGTAGGTAGAATGCGGACCAGTATCTACGATAGCACAACCCCTAATATTTTAGGTGGGTGAGGGCTAGTAATCTATTTTTCAAATGAACTCCTTTTTAAAGACCCAATTCCCCTCATTTAAAATTTTTAGCCATTCAATATTTTGTAGAGAAGTCCATTTTTTTTTTTTAAAAAAAGGAACTTTGTTGAGTCAGGCCTATTGACTCAAATTTTACTGTAAATTTACTATTTACACCTTCTGAGGGGAAAAGGGGGTTGGGAGAACCCCACATTTGTTCCAGAGTTCTCAGACCATTGTCTTGTAAAGAGCAAACATCCTATCACTTAATAGACCGGAGTGAGGCTTTCCTAGTTTCTTTGCTTTTATGAAAAAAGGTATTGATAAAAAGTAAAGTCTCTAGAGCAGTGGTTCTTAAATTTGCCTGCACAATAGAATCACGAGGGGGTGGGGGCTCTAAAAAACGCCAATGCCTGGGCATCCGGCTGAGCGGTTAAGTCAGAACCTCTTATGGGAAGGACCCAGGTCTCTGTATGTCCTACAGCGCCCCCACCCCACGGGATTCCAGTTTGACGCCTGGGCAGCTGATGTTGGGAACCATGGCCAGAAGAGAGCCAGCATGAGCCTTAGCTAGTTTACTTGAAGACCATGATGACACTTTTAGAGAAAAATGTTCATTTAATATCCATTAAAGAGATTTAAAAAAAAACAAAAACACATCCAATGCAGCCCCGTGCTTCCCAAAGCACCTGGAAGAGGTGAGATTTGGTGCCCACAAGCACGTACTCAGGAGAAGTCTCCGTTAGGTGCTAGCAGCCTTTTAATCTCTCTCTTACAATTACTAGTCCTCTTTTTGTTAACAGAAAAAGAACAGGCTTCAGGCTCAGGTATAAGTATAACTTCGATACTGAATCATTATTTTTAATTGTACTTATCTGGGCGCTTACCTAATATCTGTTACAAGTAATGCTGATTTTACATTTGAAAGTGATGTAGTTCTTTTAAAATAGGTTTAAGATCAATTTAAGAAATATATAGATAAGTAGAGCTGTGACAAATTTTGATGATAATATGCAAGTAACTGCAATTTGCGAAGCATCATCGTAAAAGTTATTTTATTACCGTTAAGCTTGTTTCTTGCTTCCTGTCACCCTTGAAAGCAGAATTTGCCCTAAAATAAAATATATTAAATAAATGAAATTTGTACGACCACGACCCTCCACCTTCCCCCTTCACAGCCCTCTTTTTCTCCTTCAAGTGCTTTTTATCTGATCATTAGTCCAGTGAAAAGGACCGACCCACTTCCTGGACTTGAAGTCCTTGCTTCCATCAAAACTTCCTATTTTGCAATATATTCCCACAGACTGCCAGGCAACCACTATTTATTTAAAACAAAGCAAATCTTTGCGGAGCTGTTACAGCTTTCTCTTTGAGCCATTGCTAAGGACAAGCATCTAAAGGTGCGGAAGAGGGTGGGGTCAGCAAGTGACCAGTAAGCTGGGTCATTGTTCAACAGCTGGGCTTCTCAAGTCTGCTTGTAACTTAGAATCACCTGGGGTGCTTTAAAAAGAAAATAAAGGAGGGAGGGAGGAAGGGAGG
>JAQZBX010084126.1:0-13294 GCA_029593785.1 Cabassous unicinctus | reverse complement strand
TATATATATATATATCTTTCCTACCTTGAGTCTAGGAGAACTCAAGGTTTTACAGCTAATGAGACCCGGAAGTTGAATGGTTTCAAAAGAAGACTAACAACTTGCTACCTCTTACCCCTGCAGTCCAAAAGGCAAAGACTATTAGGCCTACCACCCAAGAATCAAATATTTAGAGAAGACATCACTCACCTACCAGAGGGAATTGAAGATATTTGCATATTTTCAAAATTGTACAAATATCCAACAAACCACACTAGAGGAAAATACTAAAAAAATTACTCTAACCAAACAGGAAACCTAAAAAGGGAGCTGATAAGAAACTTCCGGTTTCAGCTCCAATATGTAAAGAGCCTGGAAATCCTCACTCCCATCTTTACAAGAAGAGAATTGAGGTCACAGGGTAAACTATCATCCCCAAATCTGAAGAGACATATGAATACAGAGAAATAAAACCAACATCAGTTTACCAGAAACAGAAGTTATGGGAGCCATAAAAGTGTAGGATCACTTCACTTAGGTGGTAATTTTGCAAATTGCTGGAGGTTAAGAGTAGACTAGTGTGAAAGTAAGAAACTCCTGGGGCTACAGTCTTAGGAGGCCTCCCCACTCTTTAGGGTTTTACTTCCAGGAACCACCACCAAATTCTTACAGTGAGAAACCAAGACAAACCTTCATGTTTCTGGAAGGGGGGAGAAAAATAGTAACCATTTTGAAATATACCCAGAGCATTCTCCATAAAAAAGGCCAACACTCCAAGGGAAAGGACTTTATCAGAACCTTATCTGATCTGGTGGAAGCAAAATTAACCAACTCCAAATCCTTATAATCTATTCCCAAAAAAAAGAAACAGCAGAAACATGTCCTAACTCATTCTGTGAGGCCAGCATTATCCTAATACTAACACCAGATAAAGATAATAAAAGAAAGGAAAACTACAAACCAATATCTTATGAAACTAGATGCAAAAAACCTCAGGAAAATACTATCAAATCAAATCCAACAATGTATAAAAAGAATTTTATGCCACAACCAAGTGAGATTTCTTCCAGGTATGAAAGGTTGGTCCACCTTATCAACAAGCTGAAGATAAAAAAATCATATAATCATATCAATAGATGTAGAAAAATCATTGGACAAAATCCAAAACCCATTCAGGATAAAAAAATAAAAATAAAAAAAATAATAAAAAAAAAAAAAACCCTCTCAGCATACTAGGAATAGAGGGAACTTCTCCAACTTCATTAAGAACATCTACAAAAAACTGTAGCTAACACATACTTAATGGTGAAAAACTGGATGCGTTCCACAAAAGACTAGGACACCACGCCTATTAAACATTATACTAGAAGTCCTACCTAGCACAATAAGACAAGAGAATGAAATAAAATATATACATATTGGCAAGGAAGAAATTAAACTGTTCTAGTTCACAGATGACATGAGTGCCTATGCAGAAAATCCCAAAGAATTAACAGAAGAAAGTCCCGAAAAAAAAATTGATTATAGCAAGGACAAAGGATACAAGGTTAATATACAAAAGTCAAATGCTTTCCTAGATAAGAGAAATCAACAATTGGAATTTGAAATTACAAGCACAGTACCATTTATATTAATATCCCAAAAATGAAATACTTAGGGATAAATCTTATGACATATGTACAAGCTCTATATGAGGAAAACTGTAAAACTCTGATGAAAGAAATTAAAGAAGATTTAAGAAATATAGAGATGTTCCATGTTCATGGATAGGGACTCCCAATATTGTTAAGATATCAGTTCTTCCCAATTTGATATAAAGAGTCAATGCAATCACAACCAAAATCCCAGAAAAATATTTTGTAGATATTGACAAATGGATTCCAAAGTTTATATGGAAAGACAAAGGGCCCAGAAAAGCCAAAACATACTAAAGAAGAACAAAGTAGGAGGATGGGCCAACATGAAGACTTACTATAAACAAACAGTAATCAAGAGAGTGTGGTATTGGCAAATTCCATACCTAGATGAATACAACAGAATAGAAAACCTAGAAATAGACCCGCACAAATAGAGTCAGCTGATCTTTAACAAGAGAGCAATAGCAATTCAATGGAGAAAGCATAATCTTTTCAACAAATGAACAATTAGATGTCCATCTGCAATGAATGAGCCTGGAGACAAATTGTATACTTTTCACAAAATTTAACTCAAAATAGATCATATAATTAAATATGAAATACAATACTATAAAACTTCTAGAAAGAAACATAGGAGAAAGTCTATGTGACCTTGGGTTTGGCAATGAGTGTTTAGATACAACATCAAAAGCATGATGTATGAAAGAAAAAATTGATTTTAGATTTATTAAAATTAAAAACATTTGCTCTGCAAAAGGCAGTTGTGGGGATCAAAAGAAAAGCCACAGACTGGGTGAAAATGTTTTCAAAATACATATCTGATAAAAGACTTTTATCCAAAACATATCCCAAAAAGCACTTAAAATTCAACAATATTAAGACAAACAACCCTGTCAATTACAAATTGGGCAAAAGACCTGAACAGACATCCATCAAAGAAGATATGCAAATGGAAAATAAGCATCTAAAAAGATATGCATCAACATTTGTCACTGGAGAATTACATATTCAATCAACAGTGAGATACCACTACATGCCTATTAGAATGGTTAAAATCCAACAAACTGACCTCACAAAATGCTAGTGAGGATGTAGAACAGCAAGAACTATCATTCACTGCTGGTTTGGAAGCTACTTTGGAAGACAGCTTGGCAATTTCATACAAAGTTAAACATAATCTTACCATATGATGTAGCAATTGAGTTCCTAGGTTTTTACCCAATTGATTTGAAAGCTAAGTTCACACAAAAACCTATACACAAATGTTTATAACTGCTTTATTCATAATCACCCAAAACTGAAAGCAGCAAAGATGTCCTTCAATAGGTGAATGGATAAACAAACTGGTACATCCATACAAAGGAATACTATCAAGCAATTAAAATAAATGAGCTGTCAAGCCACAAAGAAATATGGAGGAAGCTTAAATGCGTATGGCTAAGTGAAAAAAGTCAATATGAAAAGGCACATATTGTATGGTTCAATTATATGACATTTTGGAAGAAGCAAACTATAGAGATAGTTGCCAGGGATAGGGGAAAGGAATAAATAGATGAAGCACAGAAGATTTTTAGAGTGGTGAAACTATTCTATATGATACTGTAATGATGAATACAGACATTATACTTTTATCACTACCCACAGAACTTTATGGCACAAAGAGTGAACACTAATGTATACAAATTTTTAAAATACCATTGAGGAATTTGGAGGATCCTAGCAAGGAAATCAGAGTATAATAAAAGAATCTAACTGCATTACAATTGTAAGAAACATCCTCACTGAAGGGCATGGTGGGAGGTAGGCAGCGTTGAGGGCAAGGGGTGTACTGACCTTAGTAGCTTTAGGAATGAGTGGAAACTGTAGGACTAAAAATAAAAGGAACTGTAGATAAGTGCTATACTCTAATTGATAGTTATTTTCCCATGTGGTTATAGGTTAACAGTACTGATATTTATATTCTGAAAAATATGTCTACTGTAATGAAACAATAAGTAAATATATGGAAGATGATGGGATCCAAGTTCTAAATATTGGAGTGGAAGTTTACAGGTAAACAAGGGATGGTAGCTAGAATGATCCATGTAGTAATGAATTAGAGTTGTAGACATCAGTATGAACTCATGTTTAGCTCAATGTAGACACAGAGAACTTATTTTGATACATAGAACATATTACATATAGAAATATTTTTATATGTGTGTGTGTATACATATATTTTTTTCTCTGTCATCTGAGAGGTCCTAAAAGTAATGATACCTCAGTAGCAATGACCACACCTAGCACCCAGATCTTGGATTCTAACCCCATTCTCTAATACAAGCAATAACGGATCCTTCAAGGAATGGCTGATTCTAGGACTGGGACAGGAAATAAGCCTGCTTCTTATACTATCAGAAAGTAAGGAAGACCTAAAAACCAGCCACATTGATGGGGTTATGTCAAAAGAGCACAGGAGCCAACTGAAATGACTCCCAATGGCCAAAGATAGAAGTATTTGAGAGAGAAAAAAGTATCATTGGAATATAGCCCAAAGTACAAAATAAATATCTACAATTCCATGCTAATATAAACAAATGATGGAATAAATTAATAAATGGGGAGAAGAGTTAACTCTCCCATGCAGAAGAGTTCCAAATAATTTATGTAGATACTTTGCCCTCAAGGAGAGGGAGCATAACATCCTACTCCTTAGGTTTGGACTGTGCATAGTGACTTCCTTCCAAAGCATACAGAAAGATAAAGGGGAGAAAAAGAGTAACTTTTTAGTGGAGAAATCTGATTAAGCACTGCCTCAGCCAGGTGATCAAGGCCAATATCAACAGTCAAAAATCATGCGGATATTATGCATCCTTGATATGATGTGATGAAAATAACATTTTACAACTGTGGTCTTCCTCTCAATAAACCAAATCCCAGTCTTCTCATGAAATAAACATCAGACAAATACCAATCAAGGAAATCCTACAAAATACCTGACTAGGACTCCTCTATAAAAGTCATCAAAAACAAGTCTGAGAAACTGCCATAGCCAAGAGGAACCTAAAGAGACATTACAACTAAATGTAACTGGATGGGATCCTAGAAGAGGAAAAGGACATTAGGTAAAAATTAAGAAAATCTCTATAAATTATGGACTGATTTATTTAATAATTTTTATTTTTATTTTTAATTTTTTTACAAAACTATTGGCAAACATTTATTGGTATCACGGAAGTCCTAGGAAGAAAAACATTTCATAAATATTCGAAGGAAAGTAATTAATATCAAAACATGGGCAACTCTCAGTTGAAGACAGAATTATTTTTGAAAGACCATTTAGAACAGTTAAGCCAAGGAAATCTTCATCAGTCCTTAATATTCAAGAACATGAGCTTTCTTTCTCAATTCAGTGGCATGTTTTGAGAATCATCCTTGTATCTTCTTCAAGCAGATTGTCTGTCTTATGACAGAGGACCAGGCAGCGGCAGCAGCAGAAGGCACAACAGCAAGGATGATGGCAAACATGGACTAAGGATCCAGGTCTTTCCTGTTTTGCCGGAACAACAAAAACCCAGAATTCATGGGTGATCCCATGGGTAGGTGTAGGGAATTCCAGGTGTGAGTGAAAGTAAATTTTATTTCAATCATAGATGTGGGGGCTTGGAGAGACTCTATTTGATTTAGAGAAATAAATACAGCATTTCTTACTGTTTTGAATGATGGGCAAAGAATCATTACAGCTCCATAAACAGAAATATACCCAATGCGGCAAAGAATTTCTGTCTAAATGAGTGAATGAGTTATTGCAGGAGGCTGGAGCAGTGTTTTGACACAGAAACATCCAGAATCTCCTTCACCACTTGCTTAGTTTTTGTTTGCTTTCTAAGACCTCTATCCTTTCTCTTTTATTTTTTCATTGGAGATGTTGTGGGTTTACAGAACAATCATGCATAAAATTCAGGATTCCCATATACAACCCCACCACCAACACCTTGCATTGATGTGGAACATCTGTTACAATTGATTAAAGCACATTTGTATTACTGTACTATTACCCATAGCCCATGGTTTTACCTTGTAGTTCACTGTGTAGTGTAGCTCCTGGATTTTTAAAAAATTTATTCTGTCACCAGATATACAATCTAACATTTCCCCCTTTAATCGTATTCATGATATATATTTCAGTGCTGTTAATTGCATTCAAAATGTTGTGCTATCAGCACTTTACTGTTGCCCTCAGTGAGTGAGGGTGGGTGTTTTCCAGAGTCACCCAGTGATCCAATACAGACTTCTCTACTTTAGCTGTCCATCAATAGTGGCTTGTCAGTTTTTCACTTTGGAGTGTGTTCAGCTGTATGTAAAAGAAAAGCCAACAAGAGTGGCTTAATCACATAGAAGTTTTCTTTTACTAATGCGGTGTTATGGATTAAATTGCGTCCCCATGAAGGATGTGTTCAAGTACTAACACCGAGTCCTGTGAATGTGAACTTATTTGTAAAAAAGCTTTTTGAAGATATTTTTAGTTAAAATGAGGCCAAACTGGATTAGGGTGGTCTCTAATTCATTATGACTGGCGTCTTTAAAAGGACACAGAGAGAAAAAGAGACAACCATGTGATAGAGGCAGAGACTGAGTTATACCACCATAAGCCAAGAAACTCCATGGGTTGCCAGCCACCCTGCAGAAGTCAGGGGAGAGCCAAGGCACAGATTCTCCCCTTCAGAGGAAGCATGGCCCTGCTGACAACTTGATTTTGGACTTCAAGCCTCCAGAACCATGAGACAATAAATTTCTGTTCTTTAAGCCAACTAGTCGGTGGTATTTTGGTACAGTAGCCTGGAAAACTATGACGTGGAGTAAGAAGTCCAGAATTAGGTGGCTAAAGAGACAAATCTTTGGTCTTGAATGACCATGGGTGTTCCCTTCTCACCCCTCTCTGCTGATTTAGCAGTGAGGCAATTCTGTAGGACTAAACCAGTTTGTGAAAAGACAGCAAGGCTTCAAACTGATATCAGAAACATTGGCATACAAACTCCCTAGCTGAGCTACAGAAGGTCCTCAAGAATCTTGTGCCTAGATTATTATTTGGCTACTTTATTATTAATTAGGCCATTTTTATTATTTACAACAGTGCTTCTCAAGCAATTTTTATTTCTAGTCTGTCTACAGATGGATTGCAGTCTTATTATGTATGACTAGTACACAGCTTATGCTTCTTACAGTTCAACATGTGAGCTTGACAACATGTGAACAGGTCTATACCCTGTTCAGCAAGATGAGTCCACTGATTACACACTGGGATGTCACAACAATGTCAAATTGCTATAAAAGTTTCTAAAGGCTTTCTCTCAATGTCTGTACTTGTTTAACTGAGATCAGTAACAAATTTGCTATTGGCACGGGTCCATGAATCACAATTTAAATAGCAATGATTTAGAAAACTTGGTGTCCCTTCTCAACCCAGCCTATAAGCATGAAAAGCAATGCAGGGTCAGGTTAACCAAGAACCAAAGGTTTGTTATATCCTACCTAACTCTGCCAACACAAGCACACCTTTCTATTGAATAGCAATTAGTGTTCACAGGATCCTGTGTGCCTTGCTATGTTGTTTTTTTTTCCCCTGTATGACAGTCAGTGCCCAACATGAGGCCCATGCCACTTTCCCCAGTGGAAAAGCATTTTAAAGGCAGAGAACAAATTTATCTTGAGTTGCCTGAGGGACAGCAGCAAGTCCCCTGACTGAACTGCAATGGCCAGTGATACAATAGCTGCATGAGCTGCTCCAAAGACCAAGGGAGCCTGCAAAGGGTGAACCCCTGTTATAAGGTGAGCAACCAAGGTGAGATTTCTCTGAATTTGATCCCCTGGTTTCTCCTTACTGGGAAGGAAGTCTCTTTGAGTCCTATAGAGGAAAGGGGATGATGGAGGGATAAGGACCAGTGGGAACAGGAAGGGCCATCTTCCAAGTCCACAGTGCAGTGACAAGGTTGGTTACCCTGCCCTGGAGATCAGAGGGGCAGGTCATCTCCCAAGACTTCCACTCATGCCATTGAAGCTGCTGACAAGTTTTAATTTAAAACCCATTACCTTTCAGTATATTGAACAATGGCCTGAAGTACAGTGTTACCAAAACAAGAACTAGGCTCTCTCTGAGATTGCTGTCATCAGCATCCTCAGAAGAACCTTTGAGACTTGGATTCCTCATTTAAATGATGAATAGACAATAGGACAAGGCAGAACTTGATAGACTGCCAAACTCTAAACTACGGAAGATATGTAAGGAAGATGGTAAAGCCAGTAAAAGCCATAGGAACCTACAGAGATTATTGGAAAGGGATTATGGGGAGCAGGGGGCAGGGAAGCCATGAAAACAAAATAGCCTGTAAGTTCAAGCAATTGTTTTGATGTGGAAGCAACCAGAAAGCAGGGTTGAGAAGGTTGCTGGGAAAGGGTCTACTTTAGAGATTAGGGCTGTTAGGTGTTTCCCCCATGACCCACCTTACAAGGTGTCACAGCCCTCTGACTCCTACAAAGAGAACTCAAAGGATGAAGCTGAAGGGATAGCACAATTTTTGGACCCTATTGAAGTGATATTTCCAAAAGGAACCATTGGAGTCATTTACATTGTCCTGCAAGACTAATTTTCATGTGGGCATTAGATTCTCCTGTAATCTGATCTGTGTCCTGTCAAAGACTTAGTCAAAAGAATAACCCTGGCAACCAGTCCCTTATTCCCCTCCAATGGATGTCGGATTATATATACCAGTTCACATATCCTGGAAAAGGAGAGTTTGATGGGCTTCCTAGACATGTGAATTCAGATGTCTGTTGTTACTGGCACTGATAAGGCCTTGGCAAATGAATTGCCCTCTTATGATTCAAGCTGTTACCTATGGCCAACAGACTAGGTTCTTTGAACCTTCTTTAGACTGTAATTATTATTCATTTATATATGATTCCTTTATATAGGATTTAAAAATTAGTATGAATAATCTGGGCCATATAAGCCCAATGCAAGTGAAACAACAAGCTGATTGAACACAATTATTGCAACCCCTGCTGCTAGCTTTTATACCTGCTGGTCAAATGCATTGCTCAAAACAATTTATGGTGGCCTCACTTATAAGATTTGACATGTGAAACAGAAATGTGGTTCACTGATAAAATGACCCACCTGTTAACTGGATGAATCCATTAACCTAAGGAATATTGCAGCCATCTTCTATAATGATGGTAAATTACTGACAAACCAGGGTATTATATGCTACATGCACTGCATGAATTTCAGGCAATGCTCATGGCCAAAGAGAATGCTGCTCAGAAATTGATTGGACTAGATATCTTTACAAAGAGTCATGAGTCATAGTTAATGGCCATTTTGATTCATCCAGGGCTGAACTATTAAAAGCCTACTCATATGGAATGCCCCATATAAAACAATAAAAAATACAAAAATATGAAGTCAATATTTATGTTACATATGTACATGTTTCATATGAAGTGACCACATCTAAAGGAAAATTATCAAACTGAAAAAGTCAATCAAGCATGTATAGAAGTCATTTCTACTATAGACCATCAGATCCTTGTTTTAAGTCTCCACTTATAATAGAACACTTAAAGGACTGAAAGCCCACAAAGAAAATGTTTTGATATACACAGAAACCACTGTTAACCCAAAACAACTGATTGATTTGCCAATTATGCCAACCTCTTCAACACTACTCCTACAGGGCTGCCTTTCTTAGATAATTTACAAGTAACACACTACTGTATCCTTCTCAGCCTTGACTAAGCTACTAGGCATCTAGGAATCATAGAGGTAGAATAAGAAAATTTCAAGGAGGATTTTAAATGGCACTAATTTGGAGTTGAACATTACAATAGTCCCTTTTTTTGCCTATTTTTCTTTGACCTTAGCAGATGGATAAACGGGTTGTATTGCTCAGATCAAGGACACCTGGATGTACACAAACTTGGATGCTGACTTGGCCTCCGGGGTTCTATAGCCATCTGCTTCTATCCCCAGAGATCATTTACGATACTAAACAGCAACTCCTGACTCCTATCTAAAATAAAAGACATTTATTAGCCTGGCTAATCATACCCAGAGGTGAATGGCAGACCTTGTTTGGTTGGGTCAGAATGTATCCAAGCTCATGGGGGTTGATATTGTAAATATAGATAAAACCCTCTAGCTTTTCTTAGACTCTCCCAAGCAGTGGCCTCAGTGCAAACTCATCTTGATATTAAATTTGTCACAATTTCATGCAGATTTTCCCTAATGCATTCACCACTGCTTCAAAAGAAAAATTAAGATGTTTTGTTAATTTGTTCATATCTCTGTATTTTTTTACCCCCATCATGTATTGATGGTTCTCAAATTTTAAAGAAGCCATGCATGTCTGCTTTAGAAAATGCTACCACTTTAATGAATAGTATGTGTAAAAGGAAAACAGTCTTCCTAACACATGATCTGGCACTATGTGACAATTTTTAATTATTTATTTTGTGAAGTATTATAGTACAACATAGCTCTCATATTAAAGATACTATTAAATGTTTTCTTTATTTTTAAAGGAGCTTTAGATTACATAAATCTTACATTGAAAATATAGAGGATTCACTATACCCTATCCCCTCCCCCTCCGACATAGTCTCCCATTAACAACATCGTTCATTACTGTGGTAAATTGTTACAATTGAGGGACACATATTAAAGCATTGCTACTAAGCATAGTCTATAATTTACATTATGGTTTACACTTTGTACTGCACAATTTAATAGGTTTTCACAAAATGTATAATGGTGCGAATATTATCACTGACCTGATTTTGTGATAATCAGGGTAGGCTAAACATTCACTATATTAGAAACCATGCATGTGTCCCCAGACCTAGTTTTTCTCCCTAGGTCTGGTTTTTAGAATGCTGGTGATAAACTAAGCCTAATTTATTATATGAGCATCCTGTATGGGAAAAGACTGTAACTTTGGATATCTTTAGTTAACCTTAAGAGATATAGCAGGGGGACAGATGTGGCCTGGGTGGTTGGGCATCCGTCTCCCATATGGAGGGACCTGGGTTCGATCCCTGGGACCTCCCAGTAAAAATTTAATAAAGAAAAATATAGAAGGTGCGTGGGCCACCAAGCCCCTTGCATGGGGTGCCCCCAGGCCCCATCCGTGGCTGTGCCATCAGATGCTGCGTGCGGATGTGCCACCAGGCCCCATGCACGGGTGCACCTCCAGGCCCCATGAGCAGGTGAGCTGCCAGGCCCCATCCGTGGATGCACTGTCAGGCCCCATGCACAGTTGTACCGCCAGGCTCCATGAGTGGAGTGAGTGAGCCGCCAGGATGATGATGCCCACTCTGCTTCTGATTGAGAGGGAGTTTAGATCCCATGGGGCAGAGGGATGGAACTGTCTTGCTTGCAGTTATAGATACTCTCTGTTTTGGGGGATAAGCATTGTCCATCATCATCATTTTGTTAGTTGTCCTGGGTAAGTCCAATGAACTGGAGAGTAGGTGTTGGCTGCAACTCTGCTGAGATTCAGGGCTCAACCAGCATATGAACGGCCAGAAGATTTAAGTCTCTGGGACATATATTTAACAGGTATAGAGCTAATTATAGGTTCAAATAAAAGGGGCAGAAGAACCATGTGCAGGAAAATTATGAGTCTAACTCTGATACATTGGGGAGATAGGTTACCATATATTCCAAGGTAAGGCCCACTGATGGAGTGCCAATTTCCGGGGTTGTCTGCCCTGCCTATAGTGTCTAGATGGATCGAGAGCCCTCAGCAGCACCCCTGCTTGAGGCACTGTTTATTGTGGCAGTGAGAACCTCCTGAGACATGCATAAACGTAACCTCTGTAATGACCTCACAACTCATTTTGAATCTCTTAGCCATAAAAACTCATTTGTATTTAATATTTCCCCCTTTTGGTAAAGGTCTTTTTCCAAATGCATTGCTAGTTAGCATTTGGTAATAATCCCTCAGTGCCAGGGAGGCTCATTCTCAGGAGTCATGTCCCATGCTGGGAGGAAGTTAGTGAGTTTATATTGTGAGTTTGGCTTGGAGAAAGGCCGCATTTGAGCAACAAAGAGGCTTTCAAAAGGTAACTCTTAGGCAATATATATTACTAAGCTAAGAGTCAATTTCACAAGAAGAAGGTTCATAAGTACAAGCATCAATATCAAGGCCTGGCATATTGGTCTGTTCTCCTTTGCTAGGCACTGCCCATGTCCTTTAGAGATTCTTTCCACTCTATTAGAGAATGTAGAAGGACTCCCCAGGACAGGAATTCAATAGTCTGTCAGTTATTTTGTGTGTCTCCACCCACTGAGACAGTACTCCATGATCACATGAGCACATTCATATTCCATAAAGGCATGCTCCTATGCTCACCCCTTCCCACACATCCTCCAGCACCGACACCCCATACCAGTGATCCTCCCCTGCCACAGTTGCAACCCTTCTGAAATCCAAACCTCCCCCCCAAAAAAGA
The DNA here is from genome assembly GCA_029593785.1 of Cabassous unicinctus. Lineage (NCBI taxonomy): Eukaryota > Metazoa > Chordata > Mammalia > Cingulata > Chlamyphoridae > Cabassous > Cabassous unicinctus. Next base: position 1,184 of record JAQZBX010084126.1, on the reverse strand, counting down.
CAAATAAATAAATAAATAAATAAATAATTTTTTGCATTGTGCCTTTCATAGCCATAAGATCTGTTATCTTTTATGTATATTGACAATTGTTGATAATGGCATTATTCACTATTGCCAAAAGTTGGATGCAACCCAAGTGTCCATCAACATATGAATGGATAAGCAAAATGTGGTATATACATACAATGGAATATTACTCAGCTGTAAGAAGGAATGAACACACGTAACAACATGGATGAATCTTAAAGACCAATATTGCATGGCCTCACTGCTATGACCTAAGCATATTCAGCAGACTCACAGAGCTAGAATCTGGAAGATAGGTTATCAGGAGACAGAGAGAGTATAGAGAGTGGTAAGCTGATGCTCAATATGGGCAGAACTTATGATAAGGTGGAAGGGGTCATTTGGCAGTGGATGGGGTTGATGGTGGTGCAGAGATGTAAGTGAGGTTGATGGTGCTGCAATGTGAGGCTGAGCAGTGTGGGGAGTTGAGTTGGACATTCCGTGTAACTGGGAGGAGGGCTGGTGGAAGGAACAGGTGAACTCTGGGGATTTCTAGGTCTGTGATTGAAACTACAATGGTGGGAATATTCTTTTGGCAAACATGGCGGGGGAGGGTCACTGGTGCAGGGTGTAGGTGGTGGGGAGATATGTGGGAAAGGGTACACCTGAGGCATGCTTCTGTGGAATATGAATGTGTTCATCTTGTCATAGGGTGTTATCTCAGTGGGTGGAGACCCACACAATAAACAAGAAAATATTAAACTCCCATCCTGGGGAATCCTGCTACATTCTCAAATAGAGGGTCAAAAATCTCTCAAGAACATAGGCAGTGTGTAATAAAAGAAAACAGACCAGTATGTCAAGCCCTCAATAATAATGCCTGTAACTATGAACCTTATTCTTCAAAACTTGAAACTTAGTGGTTACTATAGGTTCCAAGAGGAGAGAGAGGATAGAATATGTGGAATATAGGACATTTTTAGGGCATTGGAGTTGTTCTGCATGATCTTGCAATGACAGATACAGGCCATTATACATTTTGTCAAAACCTATAAAAGTGGACAGTGCAAAATATAAACCATAATGTAAACTATTGACCATGGTTGGCAGCAATGCTTCAATATTTGTTCATCAACTGTAACAAATGCACCATACTCATAAGATGTCATTAATAGGGG
>JAQZBX010084125.1:0-13295 GCA_029593785.1 Cabassous unicinctus | reverse complement strand
TGTTTGTTGTTGTTTTTAATTGAAGGTTAAGAGTTATACCTGGAGGAGAAAAATGGGCCCAAAAAGAATAAAAAAGAGATCAACATGAGCAATTGAAGTTTGTCTATTGACATTAGGCAAACCCAGAATGCCAGAGACTCAAATTATAAAAATATAATACAAAATATAATCAAATTATAAAAATATTGTAGAATGTTGAGAATAAGATGTTAAATTGTCACATAAACAGGAAACACCAACATGATCAGAGAGGGAAAAAGGCTTCAGATGCAGAGATAAGGGAAAGAAAGAAAGGAACAGGAATTCTCCTCCTAAAGTTAGATGCTTTCATAACTGCTATTTGTCTTCTGTGGCCATGTGTTTATTTGTCCTCAATGCATTTTATGTCATTAGCTCTCTTTCTCACTCATTGTCTCATCTTCTTTCATGCTCTCCTGTAGTTTTCCATGTATTCAACCTACATTTAGCATGGTTTGTCTGATTTTTATGTATTTTCATTGCCTATATTCCCCAAGAGAAAAGAAATGGTAAACATAAAATCTGAGCCCTGAAGACTTGGGGCATGTGGCTCCCCAGAATAAATGCCTCATTATAAAACACTAATAAAAGTCTCAAGTCCAAAAATTATAATTCTGAGTTTCTGAACACACAGAAATGACAGCAAACCAACATTACCTTTAAAGACAAAAGTACGAATATGAGTTATACTAGCAGGAGAATTTATCATTGAATTTGTCTCAATGAAAAATGCCTATTAATTTAAAAAGTCTATCCTTTCTGCAAAACACTGAAATGCCAGCTAAACAGAGAACAAGATAGAATGCTATTCATTGCACATATAGGAAAACTGACTTCTTTCTCCTTTGCCTCAGGAAATAAAGAAAATGAAATGTGACATACTAGACTACTTCAGAAAAATTGCCAAATCCTATTATATGCTATGTAGATGGGATATGCTCCAAGCGTGGCTAAGAATTATACTTGTTACACCCTCATCAATGTGCTCCCTATGCAATCGATATCTGCAGAATATTCAGTGTAATGGTGCACCCTCTGTTTCCACTGGCGGCCTCTGACTGCCTTGGGTCATCAGGTGTAGAAAGTTAGCAGATACGTTAAAGCAAAGAGATGGTCAGCAGCACTGCGCTGAGTCAGCATTGGCATAGGATCCTTCTAATACTTTAGAGGACAGCAGGATAACTTAAATGAACTCCTGTGCCAGGCAGTTAATTCTAGACCAAGAGAAGAATTGGAAACAGACAGTAAAAACTGCTTGAGAATATTTGATCTTTGATAAGGAGAGTGGAGGTGTGACAGCCTGACTGAAAGGGTGTATAGAATCAGAAGAGATTTTTTTTTTTAATTGAGAGAAATTATAACAAATTGTCATGATGATGGGTATTTTCAATAGAGAGATGGGGAAATCATGCAGGAGAAATGGGGAAGAATTGTTGGAGAAATATCCTTGAGTAGATGAGAGAAAAATGGGCTCAGGGGTGGGTTAGAGGTTCCCCTGCCTACTTGCCTGCCAAATGAGCTGTATGCTGCCAGCTCAGCTGGGACCAGTCATTGCCTTGCTCTGCCCCAAGATACCACAGAACATGTGGCGAACACTAACCAACCCTGCACTGGCACCCAGGGCCCCACCTGGGGTATAGAGCAACAGTGGAATTTGAACCAATCCCCAACACAATTCATAGCCCCCGATGGAGGTGGAGGAGTGTGTGTGTGCAGGCTTGATTGGTAGAGAACCTGTTTGAGACAGGCAGGGGAGCTGTGCAAAACAGGACCCATGAGCCAAGGTTTCAGGTCCCCAGGACATGGTCCGTTGTCCTGCTGGACTTCACTTAAAGAACACACATTCAAAGTTAAAACAACTATAAAATGGGGACCACAGACTATTAAATCCCAAGTGTGGGCCTTTCTGTGTGGGACCTTGTGTAACTGCACTGGCCCCACATCCATGAAGCCAGCTGGGCTTCAGGGAGAAAACATCACCTGATGATACCTTGATTTGGACATTTTCACAGCCTGAGAACTTTAAGCTTGTAAGTGAATAAATCCCATTGTAAAAGCCAACCCATTTCTGGTATATTGCATTTCAGCACACTAGCAAAAATACCTAGTAAGTTCCAGAATCTTTGTGCCAAGTAGTTGACACTGATTATTTCATTTAATCTTCAAAACATTATTTAATATTATTTTAATTTATTATATCCAACCAATATTTATTGAACAGGATAATTTCAGGTAGTGGAAAGTGCTTTGAAAACACTATAACTGGGTAGTAAAGTGGAGATTGGCTGAGGTTGAAGACAACATTAAATCAAATGGTTAGAGAAAGTCTTTCTGAGAGGACAACTGAGCCGAAAGAAGAAGGATAAGAAGCACAAACACACATATACATACATAGAGCTAATATGAAAAGACACTAAAGAGATGTCATATTCACAAGGGCAGCTGAAATGCAGTTAATCAGATGGATGCCATTCACACTTTATTTTTTGTCTAGAATTGTCTATGTGAAAGGCTCTCCTAGAGATGTGCAGTGCACAACCTATACACACATGTATTAGTCAGGGTTCTCTAGGGAAACAGAACCAACAGGAGATATCTGTAAATATTATGAGATTTTTATAAAAATTGCCTCATATGATCGTGGGGATGCACAAGCCCAAATTCCATAGGGAAAGCTGCAAGCTGGGAACTCTGATGAAATCTTTGATGAATTCTTCAGGAAAAGCTGGCTGGCTGAAATAGAGTTGGAAATTCTCTTCAGACCATCACATCTCCTTTTAAAGCCTTCAACTGATTGGATGAGATGCATCTAATTGTTGAAGGCAAACTCCTCAGTTGATTGTCCATGTAATTAGCCATAGATGCAATCAACTTACTGATGATTTAAGTCCATGAAATGTCCTTACAGTAACAATCAGACAAGTGCTTCCTTAACGAAATTGGACACCATCACCTGGCCAAGTTGACACACGAACCAAATCATCACATCACAACACTAAATTAAAGGAAATTTACTTTAAAATAGGTGTTGTGGAGTACATCCTCTCCTAAATTCTCTCCCCTACTCACAATCACATACATAATTACTATATAATATACCCAAACAAAACTCACAGCAAAATGCATGTAATTACCACAGGATGCTAATTTCCATTTCTCTAGGAATGGGAGAAAATCTTTAACCTAATGAGGTTAAGATAATTGTTTCTGTTTCTGATTGGTACTACTTCTTTCTTCTTTTGTGGCTGAGCTCTGCTGCTTCTTATGAGTGCTCTCCACTGTTCTCCCACACGCATCTGTGCTTGACTGTCATTTACTTCTAGCAGAGAGCTGCTTTAATTCTTTGCAGAAAATGACTGGTTTCTACTTCTACAACTACACAAAGTTCATATAAAGTACAGAGTCATTACCTATTGCATTGTCTGTGAGGCTTTGATTCCACTATGTTCTGCAAAATACCTGTTGCCAGATTTACATATGAACTGTGTATTTGCAAGCTTCTTGACTCGTTGGTTGTTTCTGCTCTGAGTGCTTTTCTCTTCTTTCTAAGTTGCTGCCATGGGAAGACATTTTTTTCTCCCCTCCATTATGTTGTAGTTTGGCCTAAAGTATAATTTTCTGATGGGGTCTGAATTGTAAAATAATCTCCATTGGGTAGAAACATGGATGGCATAATAGTTACAACATAATAGTTTATATCCTAAATGATATCTTTTCAAAGATTTTCCTGGGAGCCATTTAATGGCCATTGTATCACTAGGTAAGTGATACATCCATAAAAGAGGTGCTGCTAAATAAATATTGGCGATCAAATGTGGGATAGATAAATTATAGTTTGTGGGAAAGATTAAAGAAAAGAGTGGTAGGAAGGTCAGAGAGAGGTGTATGAGGAATAAGACACTAGAGTTGGGCTGTGAAGGACAGCTCTGTGTTAACAGAAGGCAACGGCATACTTCAGAGGGAACTAGCTCTGACCTCTTTCTTCCTCCACATCCACATTCCCCTTTAAAGAGAGACACCACGGTGTAGTAATCCTATACACAATTTCTTCCTTCTTCATATTTCTGGATACCTATCTGATTTAATTTCCACTCATGTGTTTTCATATCCAATCTAAACAGTACTTAAAGGATTAGAATGTAGGCATAGATTCACAAAAGCCTGCGTGGCAAAATGGGAAGAACAATGGACTAGGAGTCAGAAGGTCTGAGTTCCATTTCTGCTGCTGATACTTACAAGCAAACTATTAAACACTGTTGATTCTTACTCCCTACTGCTGAACAAGGTGTGGTAATCTGTGTGTCGCCTAGTTCTGAAGACTAAAGAGAGAATGTAGACGAAGATGGGTTGTACACCAGAAAAATACTAAGACATTATTATATAGGTAGTTCTTCTGGTTGTTCCACTGTGATACATTTATTTTAAGTTTATAATTAAGAAAGGTCAGAAATGGGTACAAGTGAAATAATATCACTGGTTGAAGATAGCATTTTATTCAAACAAAATACTGTTTGTTACACGCCAGCAAAGAGGTTTTTGCCATAGAAAACTTATGACTCTTTAGCAAAGTTAAAGATATTCACAATAACTGATCTTTTTAAATGTGAGTCATAAGAAATTGAACTGCCCTAATGTACTAATGACTAAAAGCCTATCCACTGACAAAAAAAAAAAATGGGAAAGAACATTATGGCCTTGTAAAGTACTGAGGTCATAAAACAAGCTTGAACAACACCAAAGTGGAAGAAGTCTTACTGTCTTTTTTCTATTTATTGGAAGATAGGAGGTTTCATTTTTAAAAATTACTAAAATAAATAGCTCAACAAAAAGTTGATATGAAGAAGGGGATTTAGAATGATCATGGGAATGACAGCCTTTTGAAAAAAAGAAAGAGAAATAGTTGGTTTTAGAAGTGAAATGCCCCCATTAAGTAAAATGAATCTCAGAACTTCCAACTTGTCACCATTGGTTAGAGAATCAGCAGACAGAGAGGGTAGCTAAACCAAGTGTCATCAATTTGGTTCTCCTGATTTTCACCTCCCTTGGGGTCTCTGTTATTCCCACTGCCATCAAAATGCTGGTCTCCAAGTCTTTGTGTTTGCACATGAATATCCTTGCCTTGATTCTTCCAGGCTGAAGTTAACTGTGTGAAACTATAGTCTAAACTGATAGCTGAGTTAAATTTGGAAGCCGAGAAGCAACTACTCCCACCATGTTTCACATTCTTGTTATAGTTGGTCACAATCCAAGCACAAGGGTTCTCATTTCTTCCCTGGTCCACCTATCTTTACTACTATGCTAAACAGATTATCCACCTGTTTTTATCTTAAACCTCTTCACAGACTACTTCCTACATCCTTACCCTCTTCACAGAATACTTCCTTTACTTTCTTGATTTAGTAAAAAATTTTCTCTCCCCCAAAACATCACTTTCCCTGTAACCATCTTAAGTTGAGGTGTTCATGCTCTCAGAGTCAGTATAACAAATACATCAAAGCACCAAAAAATGGGTTATTTTTACTCTGAGAAAGATTAGAAGCCAGAAACGTTTTGGAGAAATGACGTGAACTGGTAAACATTTGGGAAAAGTCATTCTGGATGTTGTAGGGGAGCAAGAGTGAAAGCAAAAGACCATTTAGTGAACTATTGCAATCCAGGTGATTGGTAACGGTGTCTTGGACCAAATATTAGTGATAGAGGTGGTGAAAAGTGAAGTCCTGAATGTTTTTCAAAATTAGAGCTTTCAGGATTTGATATTGAATTGGGCAGGGATGTGAGAGAAGAGGAATCAAATATGACTCCCAGTTTTGTATGCATGTGTGTATGTGTGTCTTTCCCTGAGTAGCCGGGTGAATGACTCCCATTCACTTAAATGGGGGAGACTATTGGAGAGAGTTTAGTAGGGTTAGTGGGAAAAGTTCTGCTTTGGACATTTAAATTTGAAATGCCAATATATTACATTCATGTGAGGATATAAAAAAGCTAGCTGAATTTTCAAGTCTGGAGATAAGGGGAGAGATTGGATTTGGATAAATAAATTTAGGAATTTTCTGCATATTGGTGATAGTTAAAGACTTGAGATTAGAGATCACCCAGAGCATGAATACATCTCAAGATTAGCAATGTAAGGATAGCACACATAAATGTCCAGAAGATGTGGTGGGATGACAAAGCAGACTAAGAAGGAGCAGCAAGTGAAGTAGAAGGAGAACCAAAAAATAAATAAATAAATAAGGTATTTTTAGGCCAAGAGAAGAAAGTAATGTACTTCAAGATGGAGAAAGTCATCAAATAATGCTGATAGGGCAAGCTGAAGATGGAGTGATAGATATTTCAAGGAAATATTATTTTAGATTTGAGGGTTTTCAGTGTGGACAGCTCATTTCTTACATTTAATTTGGAATCTTTGGAGGAAGTCATTGAAGAAAGTCAGTATTTTCCCAGTTACCAAAGAACCCACTGTTGGGGGCTGAATGTTCAGTTCCCAATGCCTACTCCTGAGGATGTGAACCTATTTGTAAATAGGATCTTTGAAGATGTTATTACTTAAGGTGTTCCAAAACTGAGTGAGGGTGGGCTTTAACCCAGTATGGCTGAAGTCCTTATAAGCAAAGTAAACCAGACATAAATGGTGAGCAGCCAGAAGATGAAAGTCAATAGAACCAGGAAGAGAAAGAAGACACTGCCATGTGCATTGCCATGTGATGGAAAAGTCAAGTGTCAGGGAAGTCAGACATCTGTTAAGCAGCCATTGCCCAGACCTCACCTACCCACTCCTCTTTCTCTGGAGAAGGCACAAACAGGCCTTAAGCTTTCTGCTACTATCACATCCTTATCTGTTATGTGCCTTTCCATAGCCTGGGGGAGATGTTAAGTCTAATGAAAAGGCTCTTCTGGACCTTAAACCGGGAAACCAGGAGCAAGCAGCCCCAGATGCTTATCAGAGCAGGAATTCTCAATGCAGTCCCACCAGTCACCACCCAGGTGGATAAAAGCCATAACCAAACAGACCAAGCCAGTGGAGCAGCCATCTATCGACCCTGACCCGGAGCAGTTTTCAGCTTTCCTGGAAGACTAGCTGTGACGGGACTTCTTCCTCTGCTCTTTTGGATTATGTAAGTGACAGAGACTTGCCGTTTCCGGACTCTTTATTCTGCACATTAAAGGGCTCATTTGCTGAAAGTTTTTGTTGTACCCTGAACTGTTGTAGTAACTTGTTCCACACCAAGGAAGTCCAAAGATTGCCAGCCAGCCAGAAGATACCGAACCCAAGAGGAAGCAAACCTTCTAGCCTTTAAAACTGTGGGCCAGTACATTCTTTTTGTTAAGCCAACTTACTGTACAGTTTTTATTTTAGCAGCAAAGAAACCAAAACACCCATGTTAGATGAACTCTAAGTATGAACAATAGTCAGCAACACAAAAATATAACATAATTAGGAATAAACAAAAGAAGAAAAATACAGGACCTGAATGAAAACAACTTAAAAACTCTCCTGAGGGATATTGTGTTAGGCAGAACATTGCCCCCTCCCCCAGGATGTCTACATCCTAACTCCTGAAACCTGTGAATAAATAACCTTAAATGGCAAAGGAGACTTTGCAGATGTGATTAAGTTAAGGATCTTGAGATGGGGAGATTATTCTGGATTGTATAAGTGGCTCAGTGTAATCACAAGCGTCCTTACAAGAGGGAAGTAGGAGGGAAGTAGGAGGGTCTTCATAAGGAGATGTGACGACAGAAGCAGAGGTTGCAGGGATGTGGAGCCACTAACCACGGAATACAGAGAGCTTCTAGAAGCTGGAAAAGCTAAGCAAACAGACTCTCCCCTAGAGGCTCCAGAAGGAACGTGTCCCAGGCGACCCATTTTTTTTTTTCTGACCTATCTTTTTTCCGAAACCATTTTTCATTTCTGACCTCAAGAACTATAAGATGATAGTAATATTTTGATGCTTTTTCATAGTTTGTAACAAATGTTTCATAACAATGCAAGGTGTTGCTGGTGGGGTGATGTACGGGAATCCTGTATGATAGTATGCAGGTTTGTTTTGTAAGTTCACAACTTTTACTATACACTTATTGTTTATGTATGTTCATGTATGAATGATATAGTTCAATAAAAATTTTTAAATGATAAAAATAGAACTTTAAGAGGATAAATGTGTGTTTTAAGTCATTATAATTGTGGTAACTTTTTACAGCAGCAATAGGAATTTAATACAGATTTTAAAAGTCTTGAACCTATGAGAAGAAATCCATTATCATACATAGAAATATATCTGTATACACTTGGAAACATTTCTAGAACAATTCTTAAGTGGGTAGTAAGAGTTGGAACAGCCTTAGGGAACAGTTTACTTTATCTATTACCCTCCTGTGGTTTTGAATCTTTTTTTTTTTAATTAATCACGTACCTGTATTTCTTTTAAGACATTTTTTCAACATGCCACAGATGCGGTGAAATTGAACCACTTCGTTTCAAATCATTGCCCAGAACAATTTTTCCCAATATTAGTGGGCCAAACTGCCTCTACTACTGGGATGGACCAAAAGGCTTGAGCAAGAAATGCATGAAAAGGTTGTTGTGTACTGATGCTCTTAAACAGTCATGCCTTACACCTTAGTATGGAAACACACAGAACATAGAATCACAGAGAAAATATGGCTAAGGTTTCCAAGTTTTAGCCAGATACCCTGCAATGCATAAAATAAGGGATCATCATTTAATAGTGTGCTTTTACATTTAGAAGTTCTAATAGCTTTGAGGTAAATTTAGTAAGTCTGGCTATTAGTGTTCCTTTCCTTCTAGAAAAAGAATTGAAATCAGACAAGAAAGAATGATATAAATGTTCATAAGCAATAGCTCAATGGCTGTGATAGAACTGGCATTTTGACAGAGACGTGCTATTATTCAGTGTATTGTAATTTGCCAGAATGATAAGTAGGTGATGTGTGAAAGGGCATAAATGTGGTTGTTTAACAAGCAACATGTTTTGCTTAATGCAAATCACCAAGATGTAAATCCTTTTTGTAAACCTTCAGCAAGTCCATTTTATTATAAAATGATGCCACTGACAATAATCATAGCAATTAGTGATCTGAGAACAAGGTGCAATCAACAGAGGTTTCCTATTTTGGAAAAATAAAACATTTGCAAAACTGATAATATTTGCTTATTCTGATAGACAGTTGTTTTTTACTTTCTCAACCATATACTACTCTGATTGGTGTCCATGTCCTTTTAGGCTAAATGTTGCTGTACTTTTTCAGAAGGCCACATGAATATGACATCCTTTGCAGTTGTACTCTTATGTTTTCTTCTGGTCACCTCACTTTGTTCCATATAATAAATTTTATAGGATGTTATAAGGCATCAGTCTTATTTGGAGACATTATTATTTATACCATTTCAGCAACTAACACCTGTATTCCTAAATCACCATTTAAAAGTAAAATCCAAGGTCCAAGTAATATTTCTAATAAACAAACATAATTTTTGGTATTTTACTCTTAAAAATTAAAAAAAACTTTCTTTCCTTGACAGAGAATTTCATGATACTTTATAAAATTGGACTAAAAGACTAAACACATTTATTTTTAAAATAAGAAATCATTTGAATAAAAACAATGTGTACGTCACTACTCTGTCACAGAACTTAAATATGGAAGGATACACTTTTTGGAAACTTAAAAGGAATATCACAACCAAAAAAATCTTCATTTTTTTCCCTTTTAGTGTTAATCTTGTTTATTTTCTCAAAAGTGTTCATTTAAAGCTAGAAATTTTTAGTTTTGAAATAGCATTTAAATACTGATAGAGAATAACAAAACCTGAATATATAATTCTGAATATCGATATTACATAAAGATAGTGCTTTGGACCTTAAAAGAATATAGTTTCTTCTCTTTTTACTCTTTAATTCCAAAAGAAAGCAATTGAAGAAACTGGTGTTATGCTCAGTTGGCAGGGATTTTTCAATGACATTTGTTTAACATTATTCATCCAACTTTGCAGAACTGACACTTATCCTCTGCCTGTAATTAAGATGAGCTGCCCCAGGAAGATCAAGGCTTCCCTACAATTCACCCACAGCACTTATCCTAAGAATTCTACATTTATTCCACTAAACAATATGAATAAACAGAAACAAAACATTTAAAAACAGCTAATGTATCAGTTAGCATAAAGTAATCCTGAAAATGGAGATTTTAAAATAAATGAACATGGTTTCAAATTTAGCATTTTTCTCAACATTATCAGTAATTGCTAATGTGGTATTTAATTCTTCCAGGAAAGATTTAATTAATAAATCTTATTAATGCAGCATTCTGTAAAGGGTGCTACTTTCTTGCTCTGATCACTTGAAATAACAAGATATTAACTACAACAGCCATTTGGGCCTCTTCTGCTCTATGTATTTATGCAATGAGAACTACATATAGTGTATTTCACTAAGCATAATTGATATCATAAACAAAACAGTGGGGCTGATGGCTTAGAGCTCTCCACACTAAGAAAATGGTGAAAACTCTAAGTTAGATACAATCACTTCCATTCTGGCCTACCTTCATTTTCTGTATTTTGTCCTTAAATCTGCCTGTCCCCATGGTGGAGGATGGAGTGGGGTCCAATCCACTCTTTGTGACAGCTCCACAAAGGCATGGAGTAACTCCAATATAAAGTGAAGGCATGCCTTACTGTGTCCTAGGTTCATTCAATAAGCTTTCTGGAACTGAGAGTTCTGTCTTTCAATGTGAAAAAGAGAGAAAAATAAGTCTTGTGATAAAGCTCCAAATATGTGGTCTTGAATAAAGCATATTACTGTCTCTCTTCAAACAGAGGGGAGCTTTGAAGCTATTTGACCATTTATTTTAGCCTTAGAAATTTATCTTTGAGGGTTTTGAAAAATGTTTCTAATCTATGGCATAAAATCCTTCATTTTATTAAGCACAAGTTTTTGTTATGCTTCAGTCTGTTTATGAAAATCTTAATCATATTGATCCTTATTAATTCTTTCACTCATTCTACTAACAAATATTTTCTTAATGCCCACTACAGGGAAGACATTGTGCAAAGCAGTAGGGTCTCACAGTATAATTTTCTCTGCTAGAGAGTGATAAGCTGAATATTTACAACTAATGTGGGGGGACCTCTTTTCTACAATTTAGTTGAGCAGGTATTTCAATATTGGCAATCTTTGCTTTGTATGGTTCTGATATGCATGGATTTGAGTTATTAGGATTTAGTTAAATCATACTAGCTCCCCATTGCATTAAGTACCAATTCTGGTTCTTTAGTGCACAAACCACTATGTAAATAATAGATATGCATCCTGACCAGTAACAAGTCACGTCACTGCTTTCAAAGTCTGTTGGTGATTGGTCACTGTGCCCCTGTTATTCAGACTATGCTCAGACAGGAAAATGTGTAGTTGTGTTTTCTCCTTGTCTCCAGGTATTAATCCATCTAACATTTTTCAAAAATTGATAATTGAAAGAGGGAATTGACCAACAAAAATGAAAGTGAAGCAAAGAAATGAAAAGTGATAATGTTAGAAATGAAATTCAAATCAAACAAAAATGGAGTTAAAGAGGAAAAAACTGACTGTGGAATGTTGAAACTGCCGCCATTTGAAAGACTCTTGATATGTAGCCAGAAGAACTTAGAAAAGGCAAGCTTCTTGACCTAAATGAAGAAAGAGGTTGTGACAAAAGGATGAAATGTGCCAGAAGGAGCTGGCAACAAACGTCACAAAGGGAACTCTCAAAGATATTTCGTGACATTGAAAGCACAAAAGATAAAATGTTGGAAGCTTAATCCAAATATAGAAAGGAGTATGACAATTTGTGAAGGGTAGAAAGATGCTTACTTTCCATCATCATACAGTATGTTCTATGATGAGAAGGCAAGCACTGTTTAAATTGTGTTCAATAAGTTTTTCCAAAGAAATAAAGCATATTAATTCTCAATGTTTCCAGTATTTTAAATTGTAATATACTAAATAAATATATAAATATATTTTTTTTTTCATTTCTCTAGACATTTATAATAGATGAGAAGAGACTTTTTAATGGTTTGACAAATAATTTTTAAAGACCACAGAGCAACTGTAATTTTCCCTCATTGATTTCATGGAGCTTGCACAGTCAGTTTTATGATCCTACACTATTGTGCACAGTGAGGACCACCTGCATACATTATATCCCACTCTTTTCTTAGGACCCATAATGCATGTCGGATATTGGTCCAGGAATGGTTTAAATATGGCCATCAAACTCAGAAATCATAGTCTTTTTCAGTGACTAAGTTTTGTTTTTTCACAGGATGCTTTTCAGCCTTTCTATAAAAATAGTTTTATTGATGTGAATATTCTTGCTGTCCTGATTTTGTGATAATCAGGATAGGCTAAACATTTGCTGCATTAGAAACCATGCATGTGTCTCCAGACCTAGTTTTTCTCCCTAGGTCTAGTTTTTAGAATGCTGGTGATAAACTAAGCCTGATTTATTATATGACCATCCTGATTGGGAAAAGACTGTAACTTTGGGTATCTTTGGTCAACCTTAAGAGATATAGCAGGTGGACAGATGTGACTCGGGTGGTTGGGGGTCCATCTCCCATATGGAGGGACCTGGGTTCAACCCCCAGGACCTCCCAGTAAAAATTTAAAAAAAAGAAAAATATAGAAGGCACATGGGCCGCCATTCCCCACGAGTGGGTGAGCCTTCAGGCTCCACGAGCTATGCAGCAAGATTATGACGTAACAGGAGAGTGACACTAGGGAGAGCCAAGACGAGATGTACCAAAAAAACAGGAACTAAGGTGTGCAGGCAGTAGGACGCCTCTCTCACACGTCGGAGGTTCCGAGGATCAAATCCCAGTGAAGACAGGAGGAGAAGGATGAGAAGAGAGGGCAGGAAATGGACACAGAGTTGCCCAGTGAATAGATACAGAAACAGCAAAAATGGGGGGCAGGGGGCTAAAAATGGATAAAAGTAAATAAATAGATGAATCCTTCAAAAAATGTATAGGAGAGGAAGATATGGACTATAGTTGGTAATAATACTTTGATGATGCTCTTTCATGATTTGTTAACAAATGTTTCACAACAATGCAGGGTGTTTGTGGGGGGGTGATGTGTGGGAGCCCTGTATGATGTTATGCATGTTTGTCTTGTAAGTTCACGATGTTTACTGAACACTTATAGTTTATGTATGTTCATGTATGAATGATATACTTCAATAAATTGTTTAAAAAAAATATATATATATATATA
>JAQZBX010084124.1:0-13292 GCA_029593785.1 Cabassous unicinctus | reverse complement strand
AAGTAACTTATGCTTTATGGCCTGGTAACTGTAGGCTTCTACCCCAAATAAATACTCTTTATAAAAGCCAACAGATTTCTGGTATTTTGCCTCAGCACCCCTTTGGCTGACTAATACACATGGTATATATTTTTCCCATACTTTCACTTTCAACCTACTTGTATCTTTGAATTTAAGGGGTGTCTCTTGCTGAATGCATATAGTTGGCTCTTGCTTTTTTTCATTCATTCTGCCAATCTCTGCCTCTTGACTGGAGAGTTTAATTCAATTACATTTAGTCACTACTTGTAATACAGGGCTTTCTTCTGTCATTTTTTCTTTCAATTTAGACTTTGTATTTCTTGCCTACTTTTATATTTATTTGTTTTTTGTGCATGTTGTACCGTATTGAATGCCTTCTCATTTCTACCTTGATATATTTTTCATTTATTTTCCTTGTGTTTACCATGAGAGTAAAATTTAACATCCTAAATATAAATCTAGCAATCATATTTAGTTTGATACCAACTTAACTTCAGTAGCATGCACATATACTTTTCCATTAAACCCACTTTTTTTGTACTGATTACCACTTACATATTTATACATTTTACATAAAAAACATAGATTTATCATTACTTTTTATGCATCTGCAGTTTAGAAGCTATAGGAAGTAAGACATGAGGTTACATACCAAAAAATACAATACAATAATACTGGCATTTATAATTACCCAAATGATTACCTTTATCATAGGTCTTTATTTCTTTGTGCTGCTTTGAACCACTGTCTATTGTCCTTTCCTTTCAGTCTGAAGAACTCCCTTTAGAATTGCTTAAAAAGCAGGTCTAGTTGTGATGAACTCCCTCAGCTTTTGTTTATCTGATTTTTGAAAGAAATTCTCACCAGATATAAAATTCTTGGCTGGTAGTTGTTTTCTTTCAGCATATTAAGTATTTCAATCCACTGTTTTCTTGCTGCCATGGTTTCTGATGAGAAATTGGCACTCAATCTAATTGGGACTCCCTTGTACATAACATGTTGTTTTTTCTTGCAGCTTTTAGAAATTTTTCTTTGTCTCTTGCATTTGACAGTGTGAGCAATATATGACAGGGTATGTTTTTCTTCATATTTATCTTGTTTGGTGTTCTCTGGGCTTCTTGGATATGCATATTCACATCTTTTGCTATGTTTAGGAAGTTCTCTGTCATTATTTCTTTTAATATTCCTTCTGCCACTTTCATTCTTTCTTCTTATTCTGGAACTCCCATATTGCATATATTGGTGTACTTGATCATGTCTCAGAGGAGTCTAAGGCTATTTTCACTTTTAATAATTCTTTTTTTCTTTCTGCTCCTCAGCCTGACTCATTTCAAGTGTCTTGTCTTCAATTTCACTGATTCTTTCTTTTATTAGCTCTATTCTGCTCTTGAAATCTTCCTGGGCATTTTTCATTTCAGTTATTGTGGTCTTCAACTCCATTAGTTCTGTTTGGTTCCTTATTAAAATTTCTCTCTTCACTAAGACTCTGATATTGGCCATGCATTTTTTCTGATATCCTTTAGTTTTTTCTGAGTATTTTCCTTCATCTCCTCAAACATTTTTAAGATCATTTTTTTTAAGGCTTTGTTTGGTATGTCCACATTCTTATCTTTTTCATTTGAGATTTCTGGATTTTATCCTCCTCATTTGGATGTGCCATCATTTCCTACTTCTTTGCTTTTCTTGTACTCTGTTGTGCACACTGTATATTTTAATATTTTAAAATGTGAAGTCTGGGATTTATTCCCTGAAATGTCTGTTTATTGATTATTTTAACCTGCTGGTGATAAGACAGAGATTTTCATGAACTTCAGACCTATCAGGAATGCCTGCCCAAACTAAATGCAGTGTGCATGGTTTTCCCTGTCTTTCTGGGCCTCTGTCTTGTCCTTGGTTTTTTGCTTGTTAGTTGTGTTGAAATTCCCCTGTTTACAGGATTTTTGTTGTTCCCCTCTGTTTTGCAGAAGACAGACTGGTGGACATTTGTCCCATACTGTATGCCTCTATAATTTCTTAGACTCCTTTCATTGTCTCAAGCTGCTTTTGCCTAGAGAGCAAATTCTGGGAAGTAGGGCACACTGGAGAGAACTTTCCCAGTTCAGTCTTTCCCAGCCAAAAGAGGGCCAGGGACCATGAAGGGGATGACTGACTGGCTCTACAGTTCCCTGGGGAAGGTGTCAGGAAAGGCACCAAGAGTTACTCCAATGACTCCCCAAAGTTGATCTTTCCTGGCCTGTCCAGCAAATGCACCTCTTCAACTAACTGTCCCATGCATCCAAGAGGAAGTACACCATCTTCTTCAAGTTTCCATTACCACCACTGCTATTTGTGCAGGTTGAAACAATGGCTGCCCTCAGGGTCAGGCCCTCAGCAATCAAATTCCCTAATCAAAAGCCATGATCAGTTATCAGCTGTGACCACCACTGGTCTTGGCAAAGAAGATTTGTCTGGCCCTTTTTGTCACCAGAGAGCTAGCCAGGGTCTGGGTGCCACAGTGGTCTGTCACAAGAATGGGGGATGGGCACCAGTAGCTGTCATGCAGAGAGAGCAATTTACTATTGTTTACTATAATTTAGGAGCCACTTCCACTTCCTCTTCTGTTTATGCTGTTCAGTGTTCTTCTGGACTGTGGAGTTTCAAAATAGTTGTTTAAAAAATTTCCTGCCTGTTTAATAGTGGTTTTGGTGGAAAGACTGAGTCCTAGAGCTCTCTCTTCTGACATCTTTCTACAACCCTTCTCCTGTCTTTAGGTTTTCCTCTTTCATTTGTCATATTCTGAGAGGCACAGAATAATCTAGAAAATTGTAAACACCTACTGCACAAATGGCAATTGTTAAAGCATATTGAAAGCAGTTTAAGTAAAAATAAAACTTTGGGACAAACTTTAAAATGTTCAATGATGATAACAATGCCTACAAATCCAACCATGTCAATATCTGGGCTCTTATTCACAATCCCTTTTTGGGGGTCAGTGTAACCTCCTAAAGTTCCTGTAGGTGGTGATCTTTATTGTCTGTGGGACCCATATTTTCTTCTCCCTAATATGTTTTTTTTTTCACTTTTTACCTTGAAATATGTTCATACTTACAGGACAGTTACAAAAAATAACATACTCTCTGACATGCAGAGAACTCCAAAATCTACCCTCCCTCAAGGTACCCAGATCCACCAAGTTTAACTGTTTGCCACTTTCACTCTTACCTATCTATCCACCTATCCATCCAACCATTTTCTGAACACTTGAATGTAGGTTGTATACATCATGCTCCTTGAACTCTTAATACTGCCTGGTGCATTTCCTAAGAACAAGAATATTCACTTATTTAACCAACTTTAGTACAGTTATCATGTTCAAACAATATAACATTAATATGAAGCTTACAACATATGCATATATTCCTTTTTTTCATGCCCCAGTAATGTTCCTTTGAACTTTTTCTTTTCCCCTGTTATATCTCACCCAAGATCACATATTGCATTTTGTCGTTACTGTCTCTTTACCTGTTCTTTCTTTATTTTAAAAAAAATACTGAGAAACAATATACAACATACTCTTTCCCATCTCAAGCACTCCCAAGCCTACATTCAATGGGATTAAGTACATTCACAATATTTCAGTGTCCTTACCACCTTCCATTACTAAAACCTTCCCATCTCCCTCAACAGAAACCATACACCTATTATCCATTAAATCCCCATTCCCTCTACCCCCCTCCCTTGGCAACATGAATTCTAAGTTTTGTCTCTATGAGCTTGCATACTCTCTGACATTTTTTTTTTGCAGTTACTATTGAGCTTCAATTTAATATCCTAAATCTATAACAATCTTGTTTGCTTTGATGCCAACTTAATTTCAATAGTATTCACAAACTATGCTCTTATACACATCTGCCCCCTCACCTTTGTGTGGTTCTTGTCACAAATTGCATTTTTATACATTATGAGTCAAAAACCATTGATTTATCACTGCATTTATGCATTTGCCTTTTATATCCTGTAGAAGTAAAATATGAAGTTACAATAGTAACTGGCAATAAAATAGTACTGGTATTGATATTTACCCATGTCATTATCCTCACCAGAGATATTTATTTCTTCATGTGGCTTTGATGTATTGTCTATTGTCCTTTTCTTTCAACCTGCAGAACTTGCTTTAGCATGTCTTGTTTGGTCAGTCTAGTGGTGACAAACTGCCTCTACTTTTGTTTTTCTATGAATGTCTTCAACTCTCTTTCATTTTTGAAAGGCAGTTTTGTGGGATATAGAATATTGGTTGGCATTTTTTTTTCCTTTCAGCACTTTAAATATGTCATCCCAGTGTCTCCTTGCCTCCACGATTTACAATGAGAAATCAGCATTTAATCTTATTGAAGCTCCCTTGTATGTGACATGTTGCTTCTCTGTTGCAGCTTTCACAATTCTCTTTATCTTTGGTATTCTACAGTTTGATTATAATATGCTGCAGCATGGGTATATTTGTATTATTTTATGCTTGGAGTTTGTTAAGCTTGTTGAGCTGGATGTGTATATTCAGTCTCTCATTAAATTTGGGAAGCTTTCAGCCATTATTTCCTTGAATATCCTCTCTGTCCCTTTCTCTCCATCCTTTCCTTCTGAAATTCCACAATGCATATATTGCTATGCATGATGATGTCCTGCAGATTCATTAGGCTCTGTTGACTTCTTCATCCCTTCTTCCTTCTTCCATTCAGACTGAATGATTTCAATTGTCTTATCTTCAAGTTCATTGATTCTTTTTTCTGCCAGCTCTAATTTGCTGTTGAAACCCATTAGGGAATTTTTCATTTCTGTTATGGTGGTCTTCAGCATTTTTTGGTTCCTTTTCATAATTTCCCTCTCTCTATTGATATTCTCTTTGTATTTATCTGTCATTTTCCTGATTTCCTTTAGTTCTTTATCCATATTTTCCTTTAGCTCTTTGAGCATATTTAAGACCACTAAAATTTTTTTCTGGAATGTCCCAGATCTGATTCTCTTCATTCATGGTTTCTAATGCTTTAAACTTCTTCTTTACCTGGGCCATTACTTGCTATTTCTTTGTATGTTTTGTAACTTTAGCTGAAGCCTGGCCATTTTGATATTTTAATGTGTTATTGCCAGCATTTGGACTCTGAGGCATTTGTTCCTTAAGGTTACTTACAGCTAGTGTTATAACAGAGTTTTTCTTAAATGTCAGGAGCTAACAACAACAACAAAATAAAAATAAAAGAGAGAGAGAGAAGGAAAAAAATAAATGAAAACAGCCTTCCTAGGCTTTGCAGTTTGAACTGTGCAAGTGCTCTCCTTCAGGGCTTATCCATACCATGGGTTATATGAGAATATCTCCAGGCCAATGCATAGGAGTCTCCCTGATCCTTTCTGATCATGTGTCTTGTCTTGGGCATGTGCTTGTGACCCTATGAATTCCCTTGTATATATAGTTCCAAATTTCTCCTCTTCCTGAGGAAACAGTTTCTTCAAAGGCTCAAGCACTGCACTGTATGTCCTATCCCTTGTCCCAGACAGCATGATTTGACTGCTTTCCCATGGCATTCTGTAGGAAAGCTCTCTGAGCTACCTTCTACATGCAGGGCAAGTTCTGGGATGGTGAGTCCCTCAGGTCACCACTAGATAGACTGGGTCAGACATACATGCCCCTAACATGTACATGAGGGCTGCTCTGTTCCTTTTGGAACCAGAACCAGGGATCCACACTGAAAGCATGGGTTGACTCTGCACTGAGCTGGTGAGGGTTGGGGGAGAGGCCTATCAGGGCAACAAGAGATCCTATCACTTTTAAGTAGTCTTTTTCTTGAGTCGGTGCGTGTCCTGTTATTGAAGTCCTTTACCTGTTTTCTGGGGTCCTGAGAAAGTTGCTTTTGCCAGTTCTTGCTAGTTGTTCAGAGCTTCTGTTGGGGTATGAAGCCCTGAAGCATCTCACTCCACTATCTTGATCAGGGTAGGGCTTCATCTCCATAACATTTTCTAAAACTCTTTTGCTTGGGCATATTTTCAGCTCTGTGTCCTCCTTCTTCCATTTTAACCCAATCAATGATTTTCCCAGAGTATTCCTCAATCAAAGATTATACATGGTAGGATCCAATTATTATGTTCCCTTTTTCCCTCCCCTGCCATTCTCCATCCCAAACTCTCCATGGTACCCCTTGTGATATAGCTCAGGTACAAATTTAGGATTTTTCTTCCTCTAGGATACAGGCCAATGAGTAGCTTCAATTATCCCAAGGTTACACAAGATTGAATGAGTTAATGTCTATGTTCAACTAACTCCTATCCTTCCTTATTTAAAAATATATTCTTATTATTAATTTTTATTAAGTTCTTGAGACAAAACTAATCATTGCTATCAATGTAAAGTGATTTTACCACCATACTAAAATTAATAAGGTGACATCATATATTCTAACCTCAAAATTCTGCTTATATAAGGGCTTAAGTGATATACTCATATAATTATCTTCACAGGAAAAATAAACTGCTTTTTAAGTGCCATGAAAATGTTCTGTGAGCAGTGTTTCACATTCTTAAAATTGTAGCTAATGAAAAGAAATCAGAGAGATTGTCTGTGACTATGATTTTAAATACTTCAAGTATTTTGCTGGAAGTTTCTTAATTTGAGGATTATAGTGGCTGTGTGATAGAATAACTAAGGCCCCTAATATATTTTCAAGATGCTCAGTACTAGTGCTTTGAGCACCGCAGTTCTCTGTAGCTCACTCTTTACATGTACAGTTAAAACATATTATTTGGATAAAATTTTCCCTATAGTTTTATTGATTTGTATTATTTATGTTGTTCTTCATCTTTTGATTTTCAAGTATCATTTTTTTCTAAAATAAAAGTAAATTTGAATGCTTCAGGTCCAAGAGAAAGCAAGGAAAAGAAACTGCAATCAAATCATCATACTGCTTCCAGAAAAAATAAAAAAAACTACTCTCACCATTGTTACCCTAGACTTAAGTAATTTCATAGACATTTGCTCTTTTATTCATTTGTTCCTTGACTTCTAAACAGCATTTTACCACTTCTTTTTCAAAGCTCTCTCCTCTCTTGGGTTGGATGGCTTCACTCTCTTCTTGAAGCTCATTTATTAATATCTTTTTGGGCATCCTGTCATCTATCTCTCCTGTGAAGGTTGAAATTCTCCAGAGATCTGTAATTGACCTCACTATCTTCTCTAAAATCTCTTCTTTGAAATTTTCTCCATTCTTCATGACCTCAACTGCAAATAATCTGCTGGGGAATTTTAAATATACAACTCTAAAATCTCAGCATTTACTGAAAACTTCTTTTGAGCTATTTAAACTTCAACTTGTTTAAAATAAAATTTATATCTTCTCTTAACAATGTTTTTCTTCCTCCTGCATTCTGTATCTGAAACAATTACTTCATTATCCAACTATATATGTTTACATTGATTCCATCCTTTCCCACAAAATCCACATCAGTAATCCATATATCATGTTGATTCTATTTCCCAAAACTCTCTCAAACTATTATTTCTTACTCTGGAAATCCCTTAGTCCCTTAGTCTAGGTGCTTATCATCTTTTACGTAGATACTTACAAGGGTCTTCTAAGTCTCTCCTTTCTCTATCTCCCACCCATTCTCCATAGTGTCTTCAGAGTGATGTTTCTAATATAGGAATCTGCTATGGTAATTTCATATCAATATTGTGTGGAACATATACAGGACTCTACAAATATATGTTGAATTAACTCACAGCACTTGTCTTCTCTTCTAAACCTCTACAATATAACAGAGTGCCTTTAATGGCAGGGATCATAATGATAATGAAACTGCTGGTATATGTTGCCAGAAGCTTTTTTCTTTTAGGAAGGAAAAAATCGCCTTGAAGTAGCTTGTATGTATTTTGCAAAGATTCACATGAATGTCCTCCCTTAATTATATACATTCTGAATGAGTCAGCATCCATTGACTTACTGTGGAAGATGTGGAAGAACCTTTGATGACTTCATCAAGGATATTACCTGAGATGCAAAAATATCCCCCGATATTCAAAGCTGGCTCTAAGGGGGTATGGGAAGGGGGAATGTTTTAGTTTGCTAAATGCTTCCAAAGTAATATACCAGAAATGAGTTGGCTTTTACAGTGGGATTTATTAGGTTAAAAGCTTACAGCTCTGAGGCTGTGAATGTGTCCAAAGCATCATCAGAGATGCGTTCCCTCCGAGCTGCAGCTGTGGGCAATCAGGCACATGACAGGGCTCAGTAGTAGCATCTGCCAGTCTCAGCCTTCTCCTCCAGGCTCACTTTCTCCTGGAACTGCAACTGTGGGCAATCAGGCACATGGCAGCATCTGCTGGGCTCTCCCTCTCCTCCTCTTGACCTGCTTTCTTTCAGTTTCTGACTAAAGTGGCTTCCTCAGTTCCTGGGACCTTCTCTCTCAGTTTCTGGGTTCCTCTCTCTCTCTCTCTGTGGCCTTCTTTCTGTGTCTGCGGCTTTTTATTCTTCTATTTATAAGGACTTCAGTACGAGGGTTGTGGAAGTTTGACATTATTTTATGAATCCCCAAAAGAGAAAGATTATGTTTGTCAAATAATCCAATCCTACAGGTGTGAGACCCTTTCAATTGGACTGTGAGTGAGGCATGACTCAGGTAGAGTCCCTGCCCTCTTGCTGGGTCTGATAAAAACAGAGACAATGTATAGTGATTCAATGAAAAAGAAAAGGAGCAACCATATTTGATTCTGCCACGTGAGAGAAAAAACTCTAGTTTTGCCAACAGCTGAGCTGTAAGGAGAGAAGCCCCTGAGAGGCTCAAGGATCGTAGGCCCAGGGTGAGATAAGCCATATGCTCATTAACATGCAGCTGAATTCAGGAAGAATGCGGAGCAGCCGATACTGATAGAGGAGGCCTGGAAAGAGACAAGCCCTATGCCTGGGTGCCCTCAGCTGAGTTTAAACTTTGGCAGAGATTGGTGGTCATACTGCCTCACCACATGGCAGCTGACTGGTGAGAAAGCACCTCTGATGGTTCCTTAACTTGGATATTTTACAGCCTCAGAACTGTAAGCTTTTACCCCAAATAATCCCCTTTATAAAAGCCAACCTATTTCTGCTATTTTTCATCAGCAGCCCTTTGGCAAACTAAAACAAGGATTAAGACCCACACTGGCATCATGCCCTACTCAAGTGATCTAATCAAAAGGGAGGTCCCTTAACTGAATCTAATCAAAGGTCCCATCTACAAGAGGTTTACATATACCGAAATGGATTGGCTTTAAGAACAGGATTTTCTGGGGTACACAAAAGACTCCAGCTGCCACAGCGAGTATGACATCTGCAACATCTTCCAGATGAAGAAGACAGGCTTTTGAGTGAAAGGAACAAAAAACCCAGAATTTGCTCTCCAGTTTTGAAGTAAGGTAGAGTTATCACAGTGGATCAACGTAACTCTGATGAAAACCCAGGGCCCAAAAAGAATAAGTCACCAAGCCTCCCGAAATACAATTATCCTAAAAACTCATCCTGGGCTCCACATTTTTGAGATCTTAAAAATGGAGAAGTTCATTTTGTCCTCTTTTTATGCCTGGTCAAAATGTCCAAGTTATGGACTGAGTTGTGTCCCTCAAATAGCTATTTTGTTGTCCTAAGCCCTGGTACAAGAATGTGGCCTTATTTGGAAATAGGGTCTTTGAAGATATGATCAG
Source organism: Cabassous unicinctus (assembly GCA_029593785.1). Taxonomy (NCBI): domain Eukaryota; kingdom Metazoa; phylum Chordata; class Mammalia; order Cingulata; family Chlamyphoridae; genus Cabassous; species Cabassous unicinctus. The sequence continues at coordinate 3,580 of JAQZBX010084124.1, read as the reverse complement.
TTAAGATGAGGCCAAACTGGATTATGGTGGGCTCTAATATAATAGACTGGTTTCCTTAAAACAGTAGATAAATTTGGACACAGACACATGAGAGAATGACATGTGTTGATAGAGACAGAGATTGAAGTACTGTACCTGCAAGCCAAGGAATGCCAAGGTTGCAGAAAACCACTTGGACCTAAAAGAAAGAGAAAAGGAAGATATTTCTCTAAGGTTTCAAAAGGAGCATGGCTCTGCTGGCACCTTGATTTAAGACTTCTACCTTTCAGACCTGTGAGACAATAAATTTCTGTTGTTTTAAACCACCTTTGTTTGTGACACAATTTTATTGTAACGCTAGGAAAATAGTCCATTTAGAAACTAGGATGCCCTATACCTTAGTTTAAAGATATACTAATAAACATTTTATTAGCAATATAATATTTTAAGATTCTCAGAGCTAGAGTTTGTTTTTTTTTAAGTTACTTCAGAATCCCAAAGAGAATTGATGCTTAAAACAGTGTCTTGAACCATGAACAACTTGTCAATCTTCACAGAATTGGAAAAAATAATAATAATGGATGGCAGTGGTGGGAAAATCTAACGGTACTTCCGGTACTACCATAGAGAGGATTTCTATTTTGCAAAACGATTTTGTTTTTAATTGTATTGCATTTCTCCAATACTATAATCAGAAAAACACATAATAAGTGTTGATAGGATATGGAGAAATTGAAACACTCATATACTGTTGGTGGTATTGTAAAATGGTGCAATCCCTTTGGAAAACAGCCTGGAATTTCCTAAAGCAGCAAAAGAGAAATGAAAACATATGTCCATTCAAAAACTTGTATATGAATGTTCATGGTAGCATTATTCATAATAGCCAAAAAGTGGAACAACTGAAGTACATCAACAGATGAATGGATGAATAAAATGTGGCTCATAAATGCAATGGAATATCATTCAGCAATAAAGGAGAATTAAATATAGATACATGCCTCACCCTGGACGAACATTCAAAACCTTATGGTAAGTGATAGAAAACAGAAACAAAAGTCCACACATTGTATGATTCCATTTCTATGAAATAGAACAGGCAAATCTACAGAGACAAAAAATAAATTTGTGGCTACCTAGGTCTTGGGGATGATGGGGCAGATTTGAAAGGGGATGGCTAAAGTCAGTAACATTTTTTTAAAATGATGAAAATGTCCCAAAATTGATTGTTATGATGCTTGCATAACTCTGTATACACTACTAAAAAACATTGAATTATATATTCAAACGGGTGAATTTTAAGGCAGAGAATTATAACTCAATAAAATTTGTTTGAAAAATGTTTTAATGTATTCAGCACATGATTTCAATATTGATTACACATTTTGATAAATGGTATATATTCATCAAGTCATGTTTTGAAAGGTTTACATTGTGGTTTTGACAAACACCCAAATTACAAATTACAGCTCTCTTTTCTGCTATGTAGTAGATATTGTTGTTTGCCAGCCCAGTATCAATTCTTACCTTTGTTCCTTCCAAATTGAACTCCCCTCTCACAATCTGCATCTTGGTGAAGCTGGCACTATTTTCAGTTGCAAGGATAGATTATTGAAACAGTAATTCTATTTTCCTTGCTGGGCAAGTGACCTAAATGTGGCAAATGAAAAAGAGGAGAAATCTGCTTGGAAACAACTGAAACAATTTCCCAAATCTCCACAGCAAGCCCTAGTAAACACTTCTTCCTCTGGATGTTGTCTGGATGATACAGCATACTGTTTCAAACTTCTTGATACCAACCTGAAGATAAAGCAAACACTGAAATGTCTTTTTCCAACATCATGCTGCCAAATCAATCAGTCCTGGAGTCTGGTCTTCTTTTGGAATTAATGGGAGATAAAAATTGTCCTTATAAGGTTAACCAGTTTGAATACGGGATTCCAGAAAATAGACCAATACATGCACTTTTTAAAAAATTTCTTTGAGTTGTTGATATAAAGCATAACTGTGAATGAATCTATAGCTAAATAGATACTAAATTTGAATCTTGTCTGTGTTAGTGAAAGAGCACAAAAGATATGATCGTCAAATCATACTTACAAGAATCAGAGATCTTATCCATTATCATACTCTATTAATAATTTCAAAGACACAAGTAATCAGAGAGCACAGGCAGAGCATGGAGAATTCTGGACCCACCAGCTCTTTTCCCAAAGTCTTTCTTGCTACATTAGGCTGCACCCTGTTTCAGATTAAACTTTTGAATTATCTAAGTGGTGCCCAAAAATATCTCACCAAAAAGGTAGCCATTTCAGTTATGAAATATCTACATTTTATAATCCAATAATTACTCACATAACATTTTCCCAAAAGCTGTACCTCATAAATTTATGTATTCTAGATTTGTAATGATAAACAATCCAGACAAACGAAATATATCTTGTTAAAACCATTTCACAAATGATAACTTGGCTGGTAATAAATAGAATTAGTATGCTTGCCAGAAGGTATGTCATTAGCATATTACAAAGGGGATTTGATTGAATCATCCTTCTTTCTTTCACAAGCATTTCCAAAGGGGGAAAAAATAGATTGCTGACCTGCTGCTAATGGTTTCCTTCACAGTCCACTCAGAGAACATGATCAATATTTCTTTGTCACATAATTCTTAGGTATTTCATAATCAATTTTGCAGCATTCTCTGAAATTTTATACAAAGAAATAGGCCTACCAAGAGACCTGTAACCACTAGAATTGACTCATCCAATGGTGTATTAGTCAGCCAAAGGGGTGCTGATTCAAAGTACCAGAAATCTGTTGGCTTTTATAAAGGGTATTATTTGGGGTAGAAATTACCAGGTCATAAAGCATAAGTTACTTCCCACACCAAAGTTTGTTGCCACGTGTTGGAGCAAGATGGCTGCCAACTTCTGCAAGGGTTCAGGCTTCCTCTTAAGGCTCCATGGTCTTAGCTTCTTCCAGTATCAGCTGTAGGCTGGGATAAGTCTCATCTCCTTCCTGGGACTCTTCCTCTCTGGGCTCAGCTGCTCTGGTCTCTCCACAAGGTCAGCTGTAGACTATCAGGCACCTGAAAGAAAATGCTTCCATCAAACTATAAGATATTCTGGTTCTGCCTAGGATATAGAAAGCTGTAAAGAGCACCATTTCCAAAGGAACAAGAAAAAGCTAGATAATCTACAAGATCATGCCCTTTCTTGAACCCATGAGATAGCTGAAATAACAGGGAAAAACAGTAGCTTGGAATACAAGGAGAGATGAGATGGGAACACTGGCTCACTTGTTGCAAAGTATGAGAGGAAGATATGCTAGCCTCCAAACAGAATGTGAAAAGCCTTTAATATCAGAACACCAAATCACATCCAAATTGATTGATCTCCCTTGAGGCTCAATGGGTTCTGTTTGCATCTTTAAATGCACTCCATTGGCATTCATATTCCATGTATTCAAAGCAGCAAATAAAGTTCTGTCATGTGGGGCAGGCAGCAGCAATCTGTTCCCTGTCCCACCCAGGCAGCTGTCTTAGCGATGTATCATCTTAATTAATAGCCACACAGAAGGACAGGAGCTCTCCTGTTCAGTA
>JAQZBX010084123.1:0-13295 GCA_029593785.1 Cabassous unicinctus | reverse complement strand
TTTCAGTTAATTTTAATATGCATATGATTTTCCTTCATGCCAGAATTTTAGTCCAATATATTTTATTAGGTGTAACATAAATTTACAGATCTACTATATGCAAATAAATTGCATTTATAATCTGACATAAAAGTGAAAATGCATTGAACCTCCTGTGAATTGGGAAATACTATTGAATACTTCCCTTTTTAAGGACAGCCCCCCAAAATTGCTAATTTCATTCCAAGGAAATACCACAACAAATGTAATTAATCTCAAGAGTATAAGAAAAAAAATCCTTCCAAGTTTAAGTTGAAAGAAAGCTGGTTTTCTTGAGTTTGAAATTGCCAGTTAACCAGGGCTTATAAAAAATACCAATCATATGTGTCTTCTTAATAAAAATCAAGCTTCTAAAGAATCCAGAAGACAAATGGGTCCAAAATGTGTATCTTCCTGAGAAATTATATTCACTGGAAGAGGCAGGATTGTGGATTTTGTTCATTTCTTTAAATATTTCAAAAGATATAATTTTATTAGGGAAAATAAACTTTGTTAACTCATTTTCAGGTATAATTGCATAATTAATTTTATTTGTTTCTTTAATATTGCTAAGGAATAACTTCCTGATACTGCTGTGATATGCCTCAAGATCATTATTATAATTAATTAATTCTGCCAGTATAATAAATTTGTCATCACTGAATATCCTGGATGTTTCCGATTCTGGTGTTTAAAAATGTATCTAGTATCTACAATTTTAAAGGGTAGCTGAAAATCTGTCTGTGAATATACAGACTGGACTCAAAAGATTGGAAATATACTAAGAAAAAAAAATGCCCTTGAGATTTGACTTAGTGTAGGCAACAAGAATGGGATGTTTCCAGAGTTAGATTTTAAAGGCTAGCTAAGAAATGTATAGGTAAAAGAGAGTTATGAAAACATGTCATGGAAATCTAACACGATAAATAAAAAAAATAATTAAATATCAATCGACATGTATAGATTGCCTCTGTAGATTTTAAGAAGAACAATTTCTCATACTTATTAACTGTATATAATGAACCATCTATATACTCAACTTATCATTTTAATTAATCATTAGATATCTGTTTAACAATAGACAAGGAATTGGCAATCCCACTCAGTATATTCTTGTTCACATTTAAAAATAATGAAGTAAATACTTTCAGAATATTCCTGAGGTAATAATAACCATGGGGGAAAAACTCTGAGCCCTAATCGACAAGGCTATTCATTTAACCATCATGATGCATTTCAAAGAAGAAGCAGTATGATAAATTTTTCAAAGTGAAATGAAAATTTCTATTGACTGAGTAGAAAGGTGCAATCTGAAGAGAAGGAAGATAGGAAGTAGACTTCTAATGATCAAGTGCTAATACAAGATTTTGATAAGGAAAATATTAAAAAATGGTTATAAATCTGGTTCAGTTTGGTAACATATACCATAGTTCATTATCATCTTAACGATTCATAAAGTTTTGTTAGTTAATAAAGTTATCTGGTGAAGTTATTACTCTACTTTGAAATTTATGGATATTAGAAGAGACCACACATAATTGCAAATACATTGGTGAAAAACAATTAGTCCCAAATATTTTGTAAATACTAGAAATTACATGGATATAACCAGTGTAAACAAATCAACTTTATGATTAGAATTGATTAAACTGTTGTTGAAAAATATAAACTATTATTGCAAAGTAAAAAGGATTTTATAAAAATAAAATATTAATAAAATACAAATTCTATTTTTATAGTTATAATTCCTCAATTCTAGATTTTCAACACATGAAAGTTAATTAGTATTGAAATTAAACTTATAGGTAACTAGTTTTAACTTTGGAAGAATGAGTATTGGAACAAGATATCTTTATGTTTTGAAATGCTACCAGAAAAGCAAAATTAAATACGTTGAAGTTTGTATATTATTTTACTGTAGAGGAGATTTCAAGAATCTATAAAGGAATACAGGAGAAGAATCTGGGGATAATGTTAGTCCCTCATTAACCATTGGAATTCATGCCTGAAGGTGAATTGATGCTTTCTGGAGAAGTAATTTCAGATGGAATGGTTTTATTTAGATACAGTGTCCAGGAGAGAAAGTAAAATAGAGTGATAGCAAGGCAACTCTAGATTCACAACGCCATGAAGAAATTGGAACTGATTAGTTTTTTTAATCAAATATCCCTTTAAAAGATTATGTTATAAAGGCGAAAAGAAAGAATTTGCCTGTCTTATAAAACAACTAAAATTATAGAATGATAAAGATTAATTTTGTCCTCTCATTTGGAATAAAACTATTCTCTTAAGATCCTCAGAACTATTCATTTATTGTGTAACAGAAACAATTTCTAGGTCATACCACCATAGAATGGGATATATCAGAAATCATCCTTGTTCTCTGGTACATGAAAAGAACCAGCCACAGATCTGCCGTGTTCAAAACCGCTAGCGAATATGGAAAAATTCTTACAAATCATGTGTTGTTTACCATTTGATATTGAAGATAAAGTACGCAATCACTGGATGTGTTCAGTCAGTTTTAAAAGATCTTTTTCAGGAATAGTGTAAATATGACTAAATGATTGAAACGTTGTTCGACCTTGATCTCATAATAAATCTCATGTCATAGATTCTTTTATGCTATGAATTCTAATGTTAATATATCTGAACAAAGTTAGAAGTAGGAACAATAAAAAAGGAATATGTGCATTCAATGATTTTACAAAGCTGCCATTTGTTGATTTCCTGTATCATGTTTTCCAGGTTAAAAGTTTATATAGATGTCAATGTTTGCATATTATTTACCAATATAGTGGATTGTTTCCATTTTGATTTTTAACATCATCTTATAAACTTATACTTTGACTCCCAGGAAGACTGTATCATATAAAGAGATATGAACAGCTTCACCATCTTCAAAGAATTCCTCCTTATGAATAGCTCAAGCTGCTGGGAGATTCAATTCTTGCAAAGTCTGCTGTTCTTAGTGATTTATCTCAGAGCCTGGACTGAGAATCTTCTAATTCTTTCTCTCATTGTGACCATTCCAAGACTACGCTCTCCATTGCATTTCTTTATAGGCAATTTATCCCTCATAGGTCTATGCTGAATTTCAGATATTGTTCCTTAAGTGATAAGGAGTAAATTTATTTCTCTCACAGTATGTGCTGCAAAGTTTTCATGGTTATTTTCTTTGAACCACAGAGTTGTCCTTCCTTGTGGTGATGTCCTATGATTGCTGTGTTGCCATTTGCCACACTCTGCATTGTGGGCTCACCATCACCCTGCATTAGTGCACACAACCAGCAGGTGTTTCACAGGCATGTGGGTTGGTCTCTTCTGCCATCCACCCAGACACCATGTTCATGCATCCCTTCAGAGTCCAATATGATCCATCAATATTTCTCTAATATACCTCAAATTTTGAGGATCTAATTTACAGATGTTTGGTTTTCTGAGTTTGTAGTACTAGCATTAAGTGCATGCATGGACATTACATATTCTACCTTATTGTTTGTATCATATATTAATATATTTTCAATAAGGTTTAGTATGTATTCTGTGGAAGCCCATAATAAAGCCTTATCCACCTGCTCCCCACATTTTGGAATTCTAATTATGTTGACAATCTCTGGATTGATTGCTGTCTTAAGTCTCACTGCAGATGAAGCATCTTTTAATTATCTTCTCAAAGCCATGCTCTACATAATGACTCTCCCACTTACAAACTCCCTGATCTATAAACTGTGGAACAGAGGGATTAACAATGCTTGAAGCACAATGTTCAACAGATATTTTGAGTTCCCCAGCAGGTTTTCCTCATATAAAAAATAAAAATAAGAATATTTAATTTATATTTGACATGTTTTACTTTTCTTTTTGTTTTTGAAATGCTTGTTTTTTATTTTTAAAAAAGCTTTAAATTAAATAATGCTACATAAAAATATATAAAGGATTCCCATATGCCCAACTCCTTCCCCATCCCACACATTCCCACATTAATAACATCTCTCATGTGTTGTCTATAAAAAACTTACCCTTTAACACAGAATATAATTTGCAGGATTTTGGTTTTTCCCTGAGCTTTGTATGAAAAGATTTATGCCATACTTGTTTCACTCTAGCTTTCTACATGATGAAAAGTGAAGATTCTTCAGTTACAGAATTGTGTGAGATGTAGCAATACATGTATATTGTACTTGCCTTCAGAACACCAGATCTTGCTTATTCTTTATGATTACCTTTCCCACCAATAAGATATAAAATTGATATTCTCAAGTTTGAATGAGTTTTATTTTTCTAATTCCTTAAGGTTTAGTTAGCATTCTAGTGGCCTAAGAACTTATTAACCATTTTTTTCTCAGCATTAAATTAATTGAAGTTTGCATTTTTAACTTTAGAATCCCATCTAAGGAAACAGATGGGGCTCAAGCAATTGGGCTCCTGTCTACCACACAGGAGGTCTCAGATTTGTTTCCCAGGGCCTCCTGGTGAAAGTGAACTGGCCCCACATGGTGAGCTGATGCAACAAAAATAGACAAGGAGGAGAAAGAATGAGAGACACAACAAACCAGGGAGCTGAGGTGGCACAAGCGATTGAGTGCCTCTTTCCCAAATCGGAGTTCCCAGGATCAGTTCCTGGTACCTCTTAAAGAGAAGATGAGAAGACAAGAAGACAGAGAGCACACAGTGAATGGTTATAGAGAGCAAGACAACAAGCACAAAAAAACAAGGGGGTGGAAAAGATAAATAAAATAAATCTTAAAAAAAAAAGAATCCTATGTAAAAATTATTGGCATTTAGGAATTTATATTCATTGATGTTCAGCTGACAAATCCATCTTATTATGGTTCAGTATGTAGTATTCAAATGAGATATAAGCAGTTAATTAGGAAACAGGCTTCTGTCATACAAAACTAATAAACCTTATAAAAACCTGAACTTTGCACATATTCACCCAATGTCAAAATATATATTTATATATTTTGAAAATTGAGGAATAATCAACAAATTTTAAAACATATTTGTCCCACTTGGATCTTATTCATAGCTGTTACTTGTGTAAATACACCACTGATTTTATATTCAATTAACAACCATAAAAGATTATACATTTCTTAATCTTTTCACATGATTATCTTTATATTTCAGCATATTTTATTTTTATTTGTATTCACATATAGAATTTCTGTTCAAGTTTTTTTCCTTCCAGATATTTGTATATCAAGATCTACTTAATTCTAATTCTAAAGATTCCTGAAAGAAATCTACTCCCATTTGCTTCTAATTTTTAAATTTTCTTGTTATCATACGATATTGCATTTTATGGATTTCTGAAGTTCAACTTAAGTTTTCCATTACTGAAAAAATTGTTCTTTGTACTTGATTTATGTATTATTTAATCACCAGTTTCTTTCTTAATATCAAAGTTAGAGAGGTAAATGATCTCTTTAGTATTTTTAACATATTTGAATTAAAGCTATATATTATGAGAAATATTCATTGAGATCTCTTCAAACATAAGAAATGAGCATTTAATGATAGCAAAATTGTTTATACACATACATAATGTCCCCTAATATTCTATCAGTCTTTAGTCAGTAATATGTTTTCCTCATACCATAATACAGATGAAAAAAAATCATCCTTTAAATCTTTGAATATATCTAATAGAAGTGTAATGATATGACAATCTCCAATGGCTTTTCTCAGAATATTTTTGGCCATTTAAAAATATTTATTTCTCTTCTTTTTCATTCAAACTCTCCATTTCTGCTAGTGCCGCATAAGCTTAGGTTTCTACACACAATTGTGTCTGAGGCAATTGAAATCTGATTAGGAATTCTATTCCCTGGATGTAATTGTTTGGTGAGTTGTTTCATGATGAGTATGCATGGAACCAGACATGGTTTTGGGGTTTCCCATCAATGTCACTTTGTAGGTCTCTTTCCTGTCAGACTTCAATATGTAAAAGCTGTCCACGATTCCCCAAATGATTTTTTCAGTATCTATTTCAATAAACAGGAAACTTCAGATACTTTTAACTTAGATGTGGCTGCCTGCTGGAGGCTCCTGGTGTTAGTGGGATGAGGTTAAGCTATTTCATTCTTGTTTAATCAAAATCTCAATCAATAAACACGTTTCAGCATTGCATGTCCATTACCTTTCCCAGAAGCTTTATATATATATATTTAGGATGCATAAAAGCAGCTATCCCTCATTATGCTTCAGTGTATATTATAACCTATGGCTTCTTCCACCATTCATTGGACACACACTTTCAAATATTTATTTAAAAATCTGTTAGGATCAATTCATGAGTCCCTTAATGTTTTCTTCATAATTTTGCTTTTTCTAACTATTGTGCTGATGGTTTCTTTATCAGGGAAACTGTTATATACATTTTTATTAGACTCAATATCTGTGCCAGATATTAAGGGAGGTATGACCTAAAAAGTAAGTATTTCATGGAGAAATAAATAAATAATTTCTAAATTTTAATAAAGAAATGTGTGAAAACTGGTCAGACTTCAAGTATTTGTTATTCAAAGTTACTCAGGAGCATTATTATTTCCCCTCAAGACTTATTTTTCAATTCTTCCCTACTTTGATATGTTATAGTCATGACTTCAGCTATAGCTGATCCATGGATTCCAGGATAGAAACACCACATCCCTCCATCAGGAAAAAGATCAGGAAAAGATCAGGAAATGATCAGGAAATTTTGTTTAAATACATAAGAGCAAGAAGCACAAAATCTACTAGCAAATCAGTTGACTGTTTAAACCCAGCTCACAAGTCAGCTCTGATCTTATATTCACTTTTTGCACATGGTTGGGTCTTATTTTTTTTTCATTATGGAAACAGATAACAGAGGCTGCTTCTCAAATATTGAGCTGTAAAGAACACAAACTTGTTCCAAAAGCATAGGGAAATGCACATTCATCTAATATAGAAGAGAAAATAAAACCCAATCTCTTGGAAAAGAGAATAAATGAGTTAATCAAATTAAAATGAGTTAATTTTAATGGATTAACTAAAAACTTTAGTGCTAACATTATTTCTCTCTTCCTTAGAGGTAAGAATGTTTCTGGATTTAAGTGATTAACCCATTGTTTTTGTTTCCTATGCAGCTAAAGCAAATACTGTGCAAAGGGGTGGCTTAGACAATGAGAAGCCACATATTTGAGACTAAAAGAAAGTACAAATCATGGTATTATCAAGGTGATGATTTCTTCGCAAAGACTGAGGCTTTGGGGCTAGCTGCTAGTGAGCTTTGGTCCTTGGCTACTCTGTCACATGTCAAGGAAAATTGAAGTGTCTCATGGTCTTTCCCTTCTTATCTGGGTTCCATTGATGCTCAGCTTCTAGCTACTCCTTCTTTGACTTTCTGTCTGTCTGAATTCCATTCTGCTTATAAAGGACTCCAATAAGAGGATTAAGACCCATCCTGATTGAGGAGGACAACACCTTAACTGAAGAAACCTCATCAAAAGTGCCTACTTAAAATGGGTTTAAACAGGAATGGATTTAATTTAAGAACAAGTTCTTTCTGGGGAACATGCAACTTCAAACCATCATACCATGAATTCTAGTCTCAGTGGCCAGAATAACAAAAATGTATCTCTTGTTAAAAAACATGTCCATTTTTTGTTGATTATGCAAATCTTCAATATTAATAGGGTATGCTTGATGTAGTTTGCCTTATTCTTCCCATTTTAGTACTCTTCCCTACAAGAGGATTGCATTCCAGTACCCATAGATATAAAGATTGACGATGTAGCAAGCTTAGGCCAAATAAAATACAAGGGAAGGGGAGAGTGTGGATTTAAGAACTTGATTATCTTTACAAAAAAACTTTACTATTTGAAGCTTGGGTAAAGACTATAAAATAATTTGGCTCTAAAATAATTATAGTGTGGACTTTCCTATTTTGTCACTTAATCTATGTTATTTTGTATGGTGAGAGAAAGGCATAAAATTTCATTTTATCCACTATAATTATATAACTACACAAGCACCATTTGATAAGAAACACTTATTATTTTTACTGTATTACCCCCCCTGTACATCTGACACATTTAAGTGCTTGTATATAAACAGGTCTATAGCTGTGCTCTTTGTTTTGTTGAACTGGTACCTTATTTCTTCACTCAATATTAAATTAATTATTTGGGGAAAATGACTGTTACAGTTAAAATATTTTTTTCTTTATGACTTAGAATGCTTCAAGCAAAGCACATGGAAATTGTTGAGTATAGGATACAAATTTTAAAACAGGCATTCCTTAAAATTATAGATAATGCAGGGAGATATTTTGGAGCAGAATGTGACATATTAATTAAATAGAGGATGATACTAATTTGTTGGATAGTATTATGATTTTAAAAGCAGTAAATGCCAAGTGAAAAGCAATGGTTACACACTGAAGAGGTGAATTAAAAGGATATGCATCATGAATGATATTTTAACGCAAGGATATTTTGTATTTGAGGCTGTCAGGAACTGAGCTGAGCTGAGAGAGCTGATTTGAGATGACAGGAATGGAGGTAGCTAATTAATATGGTCACAAAAAAAATGGAAGTAAACAGTAAAGCTTTTGATTGCTTATAACCAGAAAAAGCCCCAAATCACCCATCTTCCATTCCTTCATAGAATGTTGCCATCTGATGAGGGTTGGATGGATCAGCCCAGGCATGGGATCATCTTACTTCTGACAGCCCCCAAACAAAAGGCTCCTGTAGTTTTATGGATCTAGAGGCTGGGCAGGATGTTGTGTTTCTGTTTGCAAAACTTCTTAGAGTGGAGAAAGTATTCTCAAGTTTCTCATGCCATACTCTATCTCCTTCTGCAAAGAAATTCTCAAATGAGGCATGGGAGGAAGGCCTTGGTTCTGAGTTCCTGATGGAGGAGCCTCTAAATGGAGGCTCCAAGCCTAGGAATGCTGAAATGAACAATAGCATGAGCAACCAAAGGGGACTAGGACCTTGATGTCGACTACCTTCAGAAAATGCAATGCATTGGCTGAGCACCAAGGGTGCATGTATAAGGCAACTTTCCCAACATGTAGCCTGCCAGTAGTTTTTGTAATTGCCTATGGAATTACAGGAGTGAAAAAATCACATGGAAAGTTTTGTGTTTGCGTTTTTTTCTCTTTTTTTTTATTGTTTATTTTTTTACAATTTTTTCATCAGAGAAGTTATATATTTACAGAAATATCTTGTATAATATAAAAGATAATGAGTTCCAAAATATCATACCACCCAGCTATTAACACCTTACATTAGTGTGGCACAGTTGTTACAATTCATGAAAAAATATTCATTCATCATTTAAAATAGAGTTCATTTTGTTGTTCAGTACTATGTTTTATCCTTAAATTTTTATTCAAGTAACATAGATACAACTGAAAACCTCCTCTTTTAACCACATTCACGTATATAATTCATTGCTATTAATTACATTAACAATTTTGTGTTACCATTACAACAATATATTATATCTATCACCAAAACTTTAAACCAACCCAAATAGAAATTTTGTAAAATTTAAGCTTTAGCTCTGCCTTCCTTATTCCCAACCCAGGCCTTGGTATCCTATATTCTAGATTCCAAGTTTTTGAATTTGCTTATTCTAGTTATTTCATATCAGTGAGATTGGATTTCATGCAGTATAATGTCTTATAGTAGCATCCATGTTGTGACATGAATCATAATCTGATTACTTTTTAATGATAGATAAAATTCCATTGCTTGTATATCCCACATTTTGTTTAGCCATTCATTGTTTGATGGACATTTGGATTGCTTCACCCTTTTGGCACTTTGGAAAAAAGTCGCTATTAACATTTGTATACAAATATCTGCCTGGAACCCTGCTTTCAATACTTTGGGTTATATATCTTGTAGTGGGATTGCCCAGTGTAATTTTAGTTCCAAACTTACCTTTCTGCAGAACTGCCAAACTGTCTTCCACAGTGGCTGGAACAACTTACATTCCCACCAGCAATGAAGGAGAATTCTTATTTCTCCACACCCACTCTAAAACTCATAATTTTCTGTGTTTTTAGTAGAAGCCATTATAGTGGGAGTGAAAAGATATTTCATTGTGGTTTTGATTTGCATTTCCTAACCATAATTTCAAATGCTTTTTAGCCATTTATTTATCACTTTGGAGAAAGCTTCCATTACTCTCTTCTTTCTCCTGCAATCTTAACCTTATTGTTTGTTTTTCTGTAGAATTTTCTCTCCAGCTCCTATGATTTGTTTAAATTTCCTCCCTCATTCAGTGCCGCTATTTATTTATACATTTTTAGTTCTGAGCTTAGTCCTGTTTTACAGCAGTTCAAGTTCATAAAATGCCCCTGCTATTATTTCCATGAGGTTTTCTGCTTCTGGTTTCTTCCATTTAGTATATCCACCCTAGAAAGCCTGATGGATTCAACCTAGAAAATTTCACATTGCATTTAGGTGATGCAGCAAATAAAGAATGGATTGAGCGTGTGAACTTCTTGCCAATGGTATTGCCATAGTCTCTTTTTTCCCTGTGGTACTTTTGCATGCGACACTCATTAGCTCTTTGTGCCCTGTCCTGGGTCTCTATGCACTTGGATTCCTGTGCCTGGATATATGTATGGCTGTAACTTGATGTTGTAAGTGGATTTATCGTCTACATCTATGGCAGGAGGGATCCAGACCATATTGCTTTGTGTAACTATTAAGTGTATGGGACCAAGTGATGTGGAGTGTTCCAGACTGCTGGGTCCATGTCAAAAATCCCCTACCATTTTGGAGTTCACTTTTCTTTTTCTTCCAGTCATCATTTGTGGATTCCTTCACAGTCTTTATCTCTATCATACTGTAGAGTTCCAAGATGTTGCATTTGTCTTTTTATTAGTTGATTGTGAGGGGTCACTTTTCCAGGGGGTTATCTTATGTTACCATATTGATGATGTCACCCTGATATGAAAGTTGTTAATCAGGTGCCAGACTTCTCATATACACCCTTTGGCTTTTCATGCTCCAAGTGATAGATATAAGCTATCCTGACAGGGACCTGAATGGGATGTACTTTGAAGGGTGTGTGAAAAAGGACAGGTCTTTATTCTGAGGGAATGGTAGCCAAGTCTATGATCAAAATCACTCCAAGCACATTGATCAGATTTATCAAAAGGATTAAGCATAGCCAAGACCTTCAAACATTGCTAAGCCTTGAAAAGATTGGGTCTGTTTTGGAGAGCCAGGAGGCTTTTACCTAAAGTTTTTATATATGCCAGGGAATTATTTTTAGGTCGAAAACTACTCTGGACAGTATATTGAAGCTGACCTCAATGCCTTCCAGTGCTAAGACAGTATCCTTATAGTCAGAGTATACAAATAAGTAAAATCTCAGATGGCACATGAATTGAAACAAAGAGGTTTCAATGTTAGGGCAAACCAAGGATATAAATTAATTTAAATTTACTAGACACTAATATGACCTCCCATTGTGGGACTTTCTGCCTTGGGGTTCCAAGTACAGTCGCCACGATTTAGTGTATTCTTTGGTTTAGAATTGCCTGAACCATTGAATTTCTGACAGTTTTGTCTGGTAGAGATGGATGCAAAAGGAAAATAAATATTTTTTTTATAGAAAATCATTTTATACAGCTGAATGAGAAAGAAACATCAAGTTTCAGATTACCTCAGCACAAATCCTGAATTATTAAAATTATTTTACAATACATTTTCATAACTTCCTATACATTTCAATTTAATATTTATCTTATTCTCCTACATTTGAGTCTTGCAAGAGCTATTATAGAGGATGGAAGGCCCTTGAAGTACCCCTATGGACTTAATGGCAAAGCCTCAGGATGCATTTATCAAATGCAATGAATGTGCCACACTAATGAAGGATGTTTATGTGGATGATGTGGGAGGTATGGGGAGTGGGGCATATGAGAATCCCTATATTTTTTGAGTAACACTTATGTAATCTAAGTGCCTTTTAAAAAATAAAAAAATATTATTATTAAAAAAAAGAAACCTGTACAATTAAAAGAGTTAGATCAGACTTCTGATCAAACATATGTACAGATGAGAAGCGCCCTTGCAGGGAATTGCTGCAAGGAGACCAGAGTCTCCTCACTGGAAATTGTAATCCAGAATTGGAGTTAGCTTTTCCCTATTTATCAGCAGCTTTATTTAGTTTGTCTTTTGTCTATGAAAATGCACAATTATAACTGTGGCTTAGAGCATGGAGAGTCAATTGGATGTCACATGATAGGGACACTAATTTGTATCTTGGGTGACAAATCAAGAGCCATTATCAGATGCAATATGTTGAGAAAAGCAAAATAGGACACAAAAATCATCTTGTAGGGCCTGGTTAATGTGGCCTTGGTCAGCAGCACACATGTAATGATAATTTGCAGAAATTGTCCACTGCAGCCACGGTTCAGTGAAATCCTCTGGATTGGATGAAAGGAAGGATATGATCCTTCTACTCAGAAATTCCCAGCCTATTGGCTCAGAAGTTAGTTGATGGTCAATATTTTTACCCTTGGCCAGAGTCTGGCAGGTGGGACCTTTTTAATTCTCATCCAGAATCTTCTGATGAAAGTGGCAGTACATGTATGCAGACCACTTTGGACAGTCCATCTAAATTCTCATGGATTTGTCCTCTTGTGGATCCAAGAGTAAATTGGTTGTACATCTATTTGATCTGGGGTGGAGAACTTGTAAGTCTGTATTTAGTTGAGAAGCAAGGCCTCTTTGTTGCTTATGTTCCCCCTCGTCAAAGATGGGTCCTTACTAGTTAGCATCCATATGCATACATGAGAGCTATTAGGAGCAAACCTGAATTTATCACAATGGCTCATCCCCTCAGTGGAGTTAATTTTATGGGCTTTCCAGTTGTGTGAACAAAATTGTCAGACTATTAGCTGAACCCATGAATTAGGGAGGTTCAGTCGATCATGTGTCCAAAAATGTCCCTAATTCCAGTTATTCCTGAAATGGCTTGAGGTTGAAGGCTAAAAGAGGTGCACAGAGACAATCCATCAATAGCAATAATACATTCAGTAATGTGTGTCATCTAAAAATAATTGTAAGTTCCCAAAAGGACCCACCCATAGACAGGTTTGAGCAAGGGTCTGGAGGTGGTGGTGGCTCACACCCAAAATCAGAGAGGACTGGAGATCAGAGTCATATGTGCACTGGTATATAAAAGGCCTAAGAATGCAGTTTTCTCTCCAATTACCCATTGAATTCCAATCTTTAGAGCCATTAGTACCTTTAGAGACAGAGGGA
>JAQZBX010084122.1:0-13287 GCA_029593785.1 Cabassous unicinctus | reverse complement strand
CCATTCAAAATAAACAGAGTGCATCTACAATATCAAGCCGGACAATTCCATCTATCTGCCCCCTAAGATCTAAGCTCCATCACAATTGGAAGCAGATGGGAAGCAGGTTTTGGAATCACCATCCCCAAATACTCAAGATTGAGGAATGAACAAACATAAGGGGAAATGCAACTATGGTATAATGTAGACTTATTATAATAGCAATGGAAGAAACTGTAACATTGTTATTAAGAAAGTGGTCACCAGAGATTCTGCGGGGAGGGTGAGGAAATAATAAGTGAAACATTGGGCATTTTAAGGACGTTGGCATTGTTTTGTATAACTGTGCAATGGCGGATACAGACCAATATACATTTGTCTATACCTATAAATTTGTGCCATGTCAATTGTAGACCATGGGAAGTACCAATACTTAAGTATGGGTTCATGAATTGTAAGAAATGTACCACACTAATGAAAGATGTTGTTAATGAGGAAAATGAGGAGAAGGAGGAGATGGGGTATATGGGAACCCCCTAAATTTTTATGTAATATGTATGCAATCTAAAGCTTCTTTAAAAATAAATGTATTAAAAAAGAAGAAGACACTGGGGGATCATACAGAAGAAATTGTAAGCATATATAAAAAGATTACAGATCTGATTGTATGACTGGTACAATGAAATAAATTAGAAATATGTTGGAAACATATAACTACAGATATGAACAGGCAGAGGAAAGAATGAGTGATTTCGAAGATAGTATGTCTGAAAGCAACAGAGAAAACAGATAGTTTAAAAGATAGAAAAAATTTAGCAGGGCCTCAGGGAATTGAATGAAAACATGAAACACCCAGACTTGCATTAGAGGCATCCCAGAGGGGAATATAACATATTGGGAGTAGAAGGAGTGTTGGAGGAAATAATGACTGAAAATTTCCCAAATCTTTTGAGGGACATGGATGTACATGTCTGGGAAGCACAGCACACTCCAAACAGTGCAAATCCTAACAGGCCTATCCCAAGACCAATACTTCTCAGTGAGGGGAATATTGTAGAACGGACACAAGTAGCATGGCTCAAAATAATGAGGACCAGAAATCAGCATTTTGAATTTATCTGATATTACATATTTTTATACAGCTCATTCCTTGAGTCTTTCTTTGGGGTTTTTCTGCCCTGCTTTTTACTATTTATAGTCATATCGTGCGTCTCCTTTTCCACTTCCTATTTGGTAATTTTAAGTTTCGTGAATTTAACTTGACATAAACTCAGCAATTTATACTAATGACTTGGATTTTATTTAAAATGGATCTTATCTTACACATTTATTATATATCATCAGAGCTGATTGTTTCTATACCTATTTTTAAATGCTCCCCTGCAAACTCATTATATCAATGAAATCAGTCACAAGATTTCCCTTCTTTTCATCTTATTCATGTTTTTTTCAATTCTGTCAAATTTTCTGAATTTTTCATCTCATCCCAATGTGGATTCCTTGAATTTCAAATTTCATCTATCCATTTTTGTAAGTGCAATACCTAACACAGTCCTTGGTATGGGGCATATGCTCAGTGTATATTTGTTAAATGGAGTGACAAGAAGGGATGGATGTTTAAATATGAAGTGGTGTCTGCACCACAGAAATACAAACATATTGAATGAATAAAAACTTTTCAAGAAGAAAAGAAATTCATCTCTATTAAATAATAAAAAAACCATGACACTCCCTAAGTGACAACATTTAAACATTTTATACACATTGTCTCATTGAATTCTTGCAATACCTCTTTTATCTAACAACTTTAATTTCCATTAGTTAAAGATGAAGTAGTAAGAGCTTCCCGGAACAAGGCAACTAGCTCAAGGTCACAGTTTTGATAAACAGAGACAAGGTCAAATCCAGGCTGTCGAAATTGATGTCAGTGTCTTAAGCATCATTATATTGACACTAAGTCTTATAATAATAATAGTTAAACCTCAAAGAAAACAGGAGTCTTCTGATTTAAAACTCCTGTTCTGAATTTTGTTCTTTGACCAAGAACTGTTCTTTCCCTGGAGGTGTCAGTCTTAGAAATAGATCACACATTAGAATAAGACCTCTCAGTACAAGCCCTTTTCTTGGACAAGCCACTTTCCATTGACAATTCTTCCATTGACAAGTTTTTCCTTTCTAATTCAGGCTCACCCACAACTGGATGTTTTTATCTTATTTTACAAACTGGTGGTTGGAAAATTTGGTTTCCTTAATTATTTCATTTCTCCTTCTTTTATTACTAGTGAAGATGGATGCATTTTCAGGTTTATGATATTTGTATTAATTCTTTCTAAGTTGTTGGTTCACTAGTCTTAATTATTTTTCTTGAGAATTTTTTTCTCATTGGATTATCTACATTGTAATGTGTTGTGTTGTGTTATAATGTCCAACAAATTCTAAATGTACCCCTAATTTTTCATTTGCATTTTATTTTCTTCATGATGTTTTGACATGCAGGGTTTTATTGTTCTTGAGTTCATCAATTATATTCTAAATTCTATTCTTTTGTATTTCTTTTACTTAGGTTTATCTGTAACTTCTTTTAGAAGACTTACGTGATTTTACATCCTTCTCCAATTTCAAATAACATTAGTAATTGGTATTAATACTTGTCTTTTCAGTTAGTTATTAGGTAAACATGTATTTTCCTAACTTAAATAAATTTAAAAATAGACTCTGGATCATATTGTTGAGCACAAAATCCAAACACAAAAGAATGCACATATTGCAATTAATTTTTGTAGTTTTAAAAAGACAAACAATAGTCTAAGCTGTTAGAAGTCTGGAAAGTGCTAATCTTGCTGGCAGTTGTGGTACCTGAAACTAGAATAAAATCACTATATTTGCCTGGACTTTCATTTATATGAGTTGTTGCAAGGGCCCATGTCCACTAACTCCCTCTCACATAAACTAGTAAATCACATGCATCTAAGAGACAAGAGGTGAGGTTTTCCATTGCCTGTGCAATTAGATGTCAGTGATGGATGCTGAGCTAAGCATGCCTGTTGTGTGTTTGCACCCTGCTGATGTAAACAGTAGCATCATGAATAAGTCTCTTGCATTAGTAAGTTAATGTGATGCTAACAAAGCACACCACACTTGATGCTCCCTACTCCAAGAATTCTCCATGGTCCAGCATCCTCAACTCACCTGGGAGTGTCCTAGAAATGCATTCTCTAGCACCTGAGCCCAGGCCTACTGGATTCTAATTTGCATTTTAACAAAAGTCCAAGGTGATGTCTTGAGACAGGCAAGCTTGACAGCCAATGATCTAACTGATCTAGCAATGAGTAAAGCAAAAATTAATCAGAGGCATTGGTCTCTTTCATAATGGAAGTGGTCCAATACAGTCAGTGTGTCCATAGGTGGCTAAGAGAGCCCCCCAGATATCTTACCATATCGGTTGTTCTTTTTGTTCTCTGCTGTTGGCAGCTGGTGCCCTCAACAGTGACTAAAACCATAGCTGGCTTGATCAGTGTAAGACCATGTTCTTCAGCACTGGCGTAACCTCCATCCCTTCCACTGAGAATATTGACCATGAATCCTTTGGACAAGGACAGATGTAACTGGGGAAAATGACTGAGTCCATGAACAGACTGTTTTAACCTGTGTTTTGATAACAAGTTCTGCTGAATTTTCTCTTTGTGAGTATTTGCATAATACACAAATGTCTTCATATTTTGTGCCCATTCACATCATTTTCTAACATTTCTCTGACCATTCCACCAAACTGTAAATACTATCCAGTATTTAGTGTAAATCAATATTTTTGTACATCCTTTCCTTTCAAGCAAAAAAGCAATGAATGGAGCTACTCAAATTTCCCCCTGCTCAGAGGAGTCCCCTTTCCTCTGTTCATCAGTGTAACCACAGGGTGGGTATGTGATTCTACATTGTCCTTTTTGGATATTACCAGAATTTCACAGAACTATCTGTCAGTCATCTCTGATGTTTCTCTTCTTTAGCTGCTGATCATAGGGTTCTTCCCAAGGGGCCATTATTATAGGTTCAGTGGTGTAGGAGCCATGAAACTTGAACTGTGATTCAGTACCTGCTCAAACCTGATCTTGAGTATACTGCCTTCACTTGGAGTGGTCTTGTGTATGCCCAAATTTAGAGCTTTTGGGTTCATGAAGGACAAATGAGATTGCATGGTATGTTGATAGCCCAAAGATAAGCCTTTATCTCTACTAAGGTATAGCAGCATACCATAAGATCATTCTGAAATGAATCATTGCTTTCCTCAAAATGTGACATAACATTGCTCCAACATCCTTGTATTAGTCAGCCAAAGGGGTGCTGATGCAAAATCCCAGAAATTGGTTGGTTTTTATGAAGTGTATTTATTTGGGGTAGAAGTCCACAGTTACCAGGCCATAAAGCATATGTTTCTTCCCTCACCAAAGCCCATTGCCATGTGTTGGAACAAGACAGCTGCCGATGTTTGCCAGGATTCAGGCTTCTTGGGTTCCTCTCTTCCCAGGGCTACATTTCTCTCTGGGCTTATTTCCTCTGTTTCCTCCACAAGGTCAGTTGTAGGTTATGAGGCTCTCTAGGCTTTGCGTCTCTCCACAAGGCCAGCTGTGAACTCTCAGGCAGATGGCTTGTCTCTATCCTGGGGCCTTCTCTCCTTCCTCACCAGAACTCAAACAACAAAATTGCTCCTCAAAACTGCTCCCTCTGTCTTTGCCTTGCCTTTTATATTTGACTCCCCCAACCACCAAGGGGTGGAGCTCAACGCCCTACTGACATGGCACATTCAACGCCCTAATCATAACTTAATCATGCCCAGATTAACAGACCAGTTTACAAACATAACTCAATATCGATTTTTGGAATTCATAATTACATCAAACTGCCAAACCACTACACTCCACCCTGTGAATCCAAAAATACATTACAATATCCAAAAAACCTTAAATCAGTAACAATGCAAGTACAAAATCATATCATAATCACTTTAAAGAAATACAGTTTGTCTTCAGGCAAAATCCCATCTGCTGTAGACCTCTGAAACTTACAAAAATATACTGCTTCCAATACACAAATGGAAAGACAAAAGATAAACAATTTCATTATCATAAGGAGAAAATGAGATGTTAAACATGAGTCATGGATCCTCTACATTTCAGTACAACTGCAGGGCATCCTCCATTCGATTTCAAAGTCTGAGTCATTCTTAAGACGATGGTTTCTTCTCCTTGGGGCCATGTGGGAAGCCACCCTTTCCACAGGCTTGCCCAATGGCCATTTTCTTGGTTCCACCCTCTTCAAGCATCTGGGTGTCAACCAAGCTCTAGACCTCACCCTCCAAGAGTGTTGGGGTGACTGCCACACCTTACCCAATCTTTGGGTTGGAGTCTTAGCCCCCCTAGTACAGTGAGGTGAAGACAACATTCCCCCTAACCTTTGGCATACAGGTTCAACCCTCTCAGAGCAATGGGTTGACCACCTGGTCTTATCTAATCCATGGGGAACAGGAGCACCCCTCTCAGACCTATGGGGTGCTGACCTAACCCACCCTAATCTTTGAGGAATGTGCTCCACCCTCCCTGTACCTTGGGGCAGCAAAACTCTTCCTGAACATCAGGTGGGAACATCCACCCTCTTCAACTGCTGGGGCAAACTCACCCTCTCTGTACACATAGGTGGGACTCCTATCTTGGCCCAAGGCGATGTCTTAATTAAAGATCTCAGCTTCCATGGTTTTCCTCTTGAAGCAATTTCTGCTTTCCATGTCCTTTTTAGTCCAAGCTGACAGTGGTTTTGTTCATACAGTGCTCTCAAAAATGCTGTTGATTTAGCATGCAAGAAGCACAGGTCCAAGCCATCAGACAGTAAGAGTTTCCACAAGCATTTCAGAGATAACTACATCTTCAGTCCTGATTTACAAGTTCCAGGTTTAGTTAAGCCTTCAAATGTGGCATTATTTTCTGGGAACTCAGTTTCCAGAGGCTTGGAATTTCTGGGATCTGTTTCTGTTTTCTTTGTGCCCAAGAGTTCAGTCATTATCATATTTCTTTCATCTAGCATTTTGCTATAAGCTGCAAGGGGAAGCCAAGCCACATTCTCCAGGTTTACTTTGGAAAGTTCTTCAGCTAAATGCTCAGGTTCACCATTTTTAAATTCTGTCTTCCATATAACACCAGGAGTTAATCTTGCGAAGTTCTCTGCAACTTTAAAACATGCATCAACTTTCCTCCAGTTTCCAATAATTGTTTCATCATTTACTTCTAAGGCATCATAAAAAGTCTCTTTAGCATCCATATTGCTATCAACAGTTTCTTCAAAGCGATCTAGGCCTTTTCCAACAAGCATTTTACAATTCCCCCAGAAAATACCCCTTACCCATTTATAAAACTTTTCCAACATTTTGGTAATTGCTTAAGCACTTCCCCACTCCTCGCTACCAAATTCTGTATTAGTCAGCCAAAGGGGTGCTAATGCAAAATACCAGACATTGGTTGGTCTTAATAAGATGTATTTATTTGGGTTAGAAGTCCACAGTTACCAGGCCATAAAGCGTAAGTTTCTTTCCTGACCAAAGTC
The DNA here is from genome assembly GCA_029593785.1 of Cabassous unicinctus. Taxonomy (NCBI): domain Eukaryota; kingdom Metazoa; phylum Chordata; class Mammalia; order Cingulata; family Chlamyphoridae; genus Cabassous; species Cabassous unicinctus. The sequence goes on along the minus strand of JAQZBX010084122.1, from coordinate 6,720 downwards.
CATTGCCACCTGTTGGAGCAAGACAGCTGCTGATGTTTGCCAGGGTTGAGGCTTCCTGGGTTCCTCTCTTCCCAGGGCTACATTTCTCTCTGGGCTTAGCTCCTCTGTTTCCTCCACAAGGTCAGCTGTAGGTTATGAGGCTCTCTAGGCTTTGCTTTTCTCCGCAAGGCCAGCTGAGAACTCTCAGGCACATGGCTCGTCACTATCCCTGGGCCTTCTCTCCTTCCTCACCAGAACTCCATCAAAATTGTCCTCAAAACTGGAGAAGTGGATCTCGAAGGCTTCTGCCAGGTAGGGAGAAATATGAGAATGGCTAAAAGACAATGAAGGCTATCTGGGCACTATTTATCCTGATTATGACCCTTACCTTTCTTTGGCTTGATTCCTAGCTGGTTTTCCCAGTATATCTACAGTGGAGAGCAGCAAAGAGATTTCAAGAAGGATGTTATTAAATTTATATTATGTTCTCAAAGGAGAAGTTGGTGAAATAGACTTGGAGACTTAATAGGGATTTCTTATTTTCCCATCTATGTTTGCTAGGAGATTAGGTAACCAAACTCTCAAAATTTGAATATGCTAAGAAAAATGTCAAAACTTTGTCATGTAGTGTACAGGCTTTGTGTGGGTCATGGGATGATATGAAGGATAATAACATTACTGTTGAAAACTGATATCACCCAGATCAGCTTGATTCTGATTAGTCTTTATTTTCCTCCATGATTAGGATAATACATGGAATCTAGGAGGTGGCTCTTATATGATGGCCTACTTGATTGCCATTGATTTCCTTGTTTTTATGAAAATAAGAGCATTTGAAGTTGGAGCTTGAGTGTGCTTTTTCATGTGTCAATTGTTCTGCTCCAAGGCTCTCTGTGCTACTGCTATTGCCATTGGGAGCTGCAGCCCAGAAGCCTACAGATGAGTTTGTGCAGCAAACCCCATTAGTCACTTAGGCTGGGGAGTGAATCTTGGGCACAGAAAGGGGTAAGGTGGGTCAGGAGCTGATTCTGGCACTGAGGCTCAGGGAAACTCTTCCTCTGGGGATAAGGGAAACTGTCCTTTCCCTGAACTTCTAACAGAACCACATCCTCCCCACTCTACTCTCTGGTTCCCAGGAGGCAGTGGGCATCCTCCATTCCATGGGTCTTCCCCAGAGCACCCTGTGCCCCGTGGTGCTCTGAGCATTCCATGTGTGTCAATGCCACCGCCTGTCACTGCTACCTGGGATTTGCATCCCTGTCTGGGGAGATCAGCAGCAGCCCTGAGGAGCCCTGTGAAGGTACAGACACCCGGGGGCAGGAAGGGGCACAGCAGAGATGACGGGGCACCCCGTGTCCTATCCCATGGAGCACAGCAAATCTTTTGGGATAAGGCAGAGAAGACAGGGCAGGGAAGTGTGATGGAAGTGGGCAGTAAGGTGTTCATGATCAAAAGGTGTCATGTTGAGAGCTGAGCCTGTGGAGCTGGGCTATTGGGTTCACAGTCAGGCTTGACCATGGACTAGCTCTGACCTTGAGGTGATTATTTCACCTTTTTCCCAAAGTTTGCTTTTTTTGAATAGGGATAATCATTGCAGCTACCCCACATGGAGATTTAAAATTTACCTGTAAAGGGCAGGTACAGAATAAATTGTCAACAAACACAAACAATTATCATTTTCCTTGTGCAAGCAAAAGAGGACAATTAGTGGAAACAGCAAGAAAAGAGAAATCCCCAGGGGCTGGAGGCCCAGGACTCTACCACCAGCTGGAGCTCCCCGAGAACTTCTGCAAAACTCATGACAGTGGGTTCTCATATCACGTTGGCACAGTTATTGATGTTCACCAAGGAAATCGCAAACTTGCCACAAGAGACCCTCAGATCAATTCATGAGGCAAGCAGGGTCAGCATCTGTTTTCAAATGATCATTCTTGTGATCAAAGAGTTTGAGAGACTTGTCCAAGATCTAAAAACAAGTAAGATGTCAGAATCTAGATACAGGTCTAAAACTAAGGGGGGTTTATTCTTCAACAATAAAGGAACTTAAAAGGAAATTATATTATTTTTACCCCAGTAAATACCCTGTATTCTAAAAATAATCTTACATTTATATTTATCAATAAAGGTAGATATTCCTAATATGTTTGAAAGGATGGAAAAACATATCTCAAAAGTTTTAGAGTTGTGTGTGGTGGAATTATGGGTGATTTTCTTTGTTTACATTTCTTACAATGTCTATTTTCTCAATGTTCTTGTGCTATTTAAAATTTGGAGAAAAGGTAGATTTAATCTGTAAAAGAAAAATGTTGCCACTGCACACTTCATCTGTGCCCCTAGGATGTTCCTAGAGGTTCATTTTGCATGTTGCCATGTCCGATTGGGATTTGCAGATGAGAACCTGGAAGGAAGTTGCTGCTACAAACAGAACTGAACTCAAGCTCCTTTCTGTGAGACAATTGTCTGGTTAGGGAATTTCCACTGTTACATCCTCCCCATCCACACACTTCATTCCCAACTCTCCTCCACCTGACTCTACCTCATCTGTCAACATTGAGGACGGGTCCCAGCCATGGCTTCAGTTCTGAGAGGAGCTTGTGGGAAGCCCCACTGCCCAGGTAGACTCTGGCATGCATCCAGTGGGGATCCCTTCCTCCGACTTCCTGTCCTGTCCTGGTGACGATGCACAGAACCCTGGTCAGGGGCCTCAGGAGGGATATCTGCCAGAGTAGAGAGGAGAATTCCAATCGGGAAGAGATCACACACCTGCTCTGAGCCATCATCACCTTGTGAGCCCTTTGGGGCTCTAAAAACCTTTGTTCCCATGAGCAGAATGTACAGGGTGAAACGTTCCATCCCCTTTTATACCTGTGTGTGTGTGTGTGTGTGTGTGTGTGTGTATACTACTGTAGATATTCAAGCAGAAAAAGTATTCTTAATTTTAAAAACAAACTTTTTAGAGCAATTTTAGATTTACAGAAAAATTTCACAGTCAGATTATTCCCAAATGGACCTTCCCCTTCCCTCCAACACACATAGTTTTCCCTGTTGTTAACATCTTGCATTAGTCAGGTACATTTGTTACAACTGATGAACCAACATTGATACATTATTAGTCACGAAAGTCTTCAGTTTATATTCCGGTTCACTCTTTGTGTTGCATACTACTAGTTCTGTGGGTTTTGACAAATGCAAAAAGGTCATGTATCCACCAATATGGCAGCATTCAGAAATATTTCATCGCCCTAAAAATGTGCTGTACTCCCCCTAGATCAACCTTCTTCTTTCCCCCAGAAGCCCTAGTAACCACTGATTTCTTTTTTACCATCTCTATAGTTTTGCCTCATCCCTGAACTTTGATCAATTCTTGTGTGGTTGGCTTATATTGAGCTGTTGTTATATTTAGTCAATGGCATCCAGCCTCGGCTCTGAGCTGCTTGAAGGGATCTGGGCCCTGGTTTCTGTCCTCTTGATTTAGCAATCAGGGAGAGATAAGATAAAATCTCTCTGTGACTTTCAGCTGTGACCACATCCTGCTGCTTTGCCGTTTCTCATTCATGACTTTCACAGATAGGAGGTGGGTGGTGTATCCGGGCATGAGGAAGGGAGACAGCAGAAAACCCTAGAAATATGCTGTGGCCAAAGCAATTTCCTTCAATGGGGACATGTTGAAAAGACTTGTCTTCCACCTCCCACCCTGTATGTGACATTGGTGCCTGGGTAGGGCCTGGTCAATGGGTATGGGGCTATGTGTGGGTCTTTCTGAGCAAAGGGTCAGGGGCTGGACCACCAGGCCTTCAGCCCCACACAGCAAGGGGCCAGTGTGGAGGCTGTAGCCTGTGCTTCAGGTTGACCTGTAAGGACTTGGGAAGGGGATGCAGAGCTTTTCCCTTACCTCCTAGTTTGGCACTTGCCCACTGTGTCCAAATCTGGGGTGCTAGCCAGTGGCCTGAGGTGAGCTAAGTGGCCTTCAGGAATGGCTGGCTCCAGCCACTGTCCAGCTATAGTCCACCCCCAACCATGCAGTTGGTGAGCCTAATTCTTCATAAAAGACACTGATTAATTAATAAATCACTGATAATTAATCTAATTCTTTTCGTAAGACAGCACGGTGTCACACCTCATGCTGGGGGCTCAGGTTGGAGACTGGAGTCTCCGTCATGAAGGGGTCACATCTTCAGGTGGTGACCCTTTGCCATGTTGTGTTCCAGATATCAACGAGTGTGCACTGCCCATGGCAGTGTCCTGTGGGGAAGCAGCAGACTGCAAGAACTTGGAGGGGAGTTACCAGCGCATGTGCAGCCCTGGATACAAGCTCCCTTGTGGGGGGAAAACATTCAAGAATGAGAGTAAGAAGAGGTGTCAAGGTAAGAACCCCAACATCCCATGTCTTCCCTTCCATCAGGTTTTGGGGTGACCATGACCATTCCTGCAGAATCCAGGGAGCAGGGCCCTGCTGACATGTGCAGTGCCTGGGTGTGAGATGGGACAGGTGTTCTCTGTACCTGTCCCATCAGCACAGAGGGCAAGGCAGCCTGAGGGCCAAGGGCACAGACTCTGGGTCCAGGAAGCCTGGGTGCATGTCCTGGCTTTGCCACCTGATTGCTGTGTGACATTAGCAAATCACTTCAACTCTCTGAGCCTCAGTTGATCCATCTGTAAATTGGGAATGATAATAGTGGTGCTTCCCAGATATGGCTCCTGGGAGAATAAATGAAGTGACAAGTACTTTAACAGGCCTGCACATAGTAGGCCCTACAACATGTCTTTGTGACATACCTTTCTTAAAAGCTGCCCAGTGGGAGGAAGGCAGAGAGGCTGGACTCTATTGTGACCATGCGCCTGGGATGGCATTCAAAAAAGCTGCCTCCACACAGCTGGCTCCACCCCTCACCCAGAAGAGCTGGCGCCTCAAGAACATCACCATCTTTTGTGCTCTTTCAAGGAGTCCACTGGTGTGGGGAGGGGGCTTCAGGCATCCACAGGGGCAGAGGGGAGGTGGCAGAGGGCAGGCAGGATACAAGGCTCACCCAGAGAGAGGGAGTTAGTGGAAAGTCCAGAGAGCATGGAGAAGAGGGAGGGACGGCAGGAGGTGAGGACATGACCAGGGTCATGTAGGATTGCCCTGCCATGGAAAGAAGCCACAACCTGGAGCCAGCACTTGCTTCCTGGCCCCACATGCGGGGAGTGGGTGGCTGAGCCTCCCTTGTGAGAGGGAGGAGGGACAGGGCAGGGGTTTGTGTGCTGGGAATGCAGAGGCAGTCAGGACCTGTGTGGAACCCACTGGGGGCTCTGTCTGCCTCACTGCTGGCCCTCAAGGGCCCCACATGCCTAGGACTTGCCCAGAGGACAGTGCCTTTGTGAGGATGAGGAAAAAGCCTCTTTTCTCCTGGTGAACATAACTCTGTTTAGGGACAGCTGGTTTTCAGCCCCCCTGGCCACCTTGCCTGGGCACCCTTGTGCAGTGAACAACCTGGGCAAATGCACATGGTGGTCATGGGTCCCTGTCTGTGTCCCAGGCTGGACGAGGCTCCCATGAGCCCCTGGCACAAGGAAGAGGGTGGTTACAGAGGAGACTCATTGCCATTTTTAGAAAAAGAACAGGGCTGAGAAAGGCAAGCAGTGGAGAGGTTGGAGAGCTGCCCTGTGGACTACAAGATGTATGAGGTGGAGACAGCAGCCTGCTGGTTTGGAGCAGGGCCTGCCACTTGCTCAGTGAGGGGCTCAGTCCGGTGGAGACCGAGGACATCCTCCATGCCATGGCCTCACCCCACTCTGGCCTGGGCCACACCTGAGGACACGTCACATGGGAACTGTGATGGGCACGAGACACGGGGCTTCTCTCCCTGCTCCTTGCCTCAGACTTTCTCCAGGCCCCAGAGCATCTGGGCCACCTTAGGATGCTTGTGGGTGAATTAAGAATGGCTCCCACTCATGGGGGAAGAGAGAGTGGAGTCTTTAGAAGACTTCCATACCAGGAAAGCTGCCCACAGCTGCAGGTGTCCATCCCCCTCTTCTTTCCCTTGCAGACATGGACGACTGTCAGCAGAACCACAGAATCTGTAGGAGTCGAGGCATCTGCACCAACAACCTGGGAGGCTTTACCTGCCAGTGCCTGCCTGGCTTTCAGTATGGATTGGAGGAACCGAAGCTGTGCACAGTTAGAGGCCCCTGGAGGCTGGGCAGGTCACGCAGTCTGAGGAGAAGGGACAAGGACGCGCTTCCAAGGAAGGGTTCTGCACAGCACAGGAATGCGGCAGGACATTTTGGAACTGGGGCTCCCTGGCAAAGCCGCTTTCTCTGAGACCACCCACCCCCAACCTCGCCCCCTCCTAATCCTTGCATGCAAGCAGAGTAAAGGGAGGAACCACTTCCGGTTCTGAGAAGTGGAACCTCAGCCAGGCCTGTGGAGGGGGAGAAAATGCTTGGCCAGGAAGTCCCAGTCCTGTGACTCAGTTTTCCTCCTGGCCTCCATTTCCCCTCCTGTAAACTGGAGACCATGGTCCCTGCCCTGCCCATCCTCCAGGTGTTTTGAAAGTAAAGTGGAAGATCACCAGGTGGCTTGCAACAACAGTGGCATTCTGGGCACTTTGAAGTGAGAAGATGGGGAAGTGGATGAGGTGAGCTAGGGGAAGGTCTGAGCCAGGCAGGGATAGGGCCTGACCCTCTGACTTTGTCCTCAAACATGAACGAATGCACCTTGGAGCGAAACCCCTGCCACAGCTCCACCTACTGCCTTAACAT
>JAQZBX010084121.1:0-13295 GCA_029593785.1 Cabassous unicinctus | reverse complement strand
GTGAGATTCCCGGCACAGCTGGCACATAGGTGGGCCAGAGGATACAGTCTCTGGAAGTACACCTAAAAACTCCTGCATCACATATAGGTTTCAGTAGAAGGGACTGATGGGCCATGTGCAGGAATGACTTGTCTGAGTCCAACTCTGTCACTCTCAGGAACACAGATACCAATGAGGAGCCCACTAATTAGGCATCATTATTGCCAAATATTTAAGCTTTTTCCAATTTTTAAATTAATATGGATATCTTGCATTCAACATCTTCATGCTGGTAAAATGGAAGGAACAAGGCTTGGGAGTAAGTCACATCTACGGTTCCTGGCTAACTCTGGGACCTGGTGCTAATGATACTTACACACTGATGTGTGAGGACTACGATAAAACACGGAAAGTACCTGGTGTGCTTCCCATGATGGTCTCTTCCCGTGTCCTAAGCATTGCTAGGGACTTCGAAGGTACAGGGGTTTGGAGCTTGAGGACAGGCTGCCTGGGTTTGATTCCCATAGCACCCATGAGGCCCTGTGTCCTTGGGCAAGTTTCTTAACCTCTCTGAGCCTCATTTTCCTAGGTGAGAATAATATCTATTCCACAGAGTTGGTGTAAAGATTAAATGGGGAAATCCTTATATAGGAACTATGCCCCATGCCTGCACTTTGTAAGCACTCCATAAATATTATCTAACATTAACACTTGTGACAACAGGGATTTAAGGGGTGGCCCCTATCTTGCTAGTCATTTTTTTAAAAAAGAGGTTTTTATTTTGAAATAATTTCAAACTTCCAGGACAGTTACAAAAATAATACATACCCCATACAGAGAATTCCAACATAACCCCTACCCAAATACACAGATCCACCAACTTGTAACATTTTGCCACAACTGCTTTATTATTTTATATATATATCCATCCACTGATCCATCCATGCATCCATCTATCCATGTATCCATCCATCCTCTAGACATTTCAGAGTAGGCTGCATACACCACGCTCTTTGAACATTTAATACTTCCATATACATCTCCTCAGAACAAGGATATTCACTTATGTATCCATCTTAAGTGCATGTGTTAGGCAGGGTTCTCTTGGGAAACAGAACAGATATATGCAAATAGTATGAGATTTTATAAAAATCAGGTTCAAGAAATTTAACATTGATATATAAAGCATACAGTCTATATTCTAATTTTTCATATGTCCCAATAATGTCCCTTTGAGCCTTCTCTCTCCCTGCTAGACTCAATCCTGGACCATGTACTGCATTTAATTGTCTTCCTTCCTTCCTTCCTTTTCTTCCTCCCACCTTTCCTTTCCTTCCTTCCTCCCTCTCTTCCTTCCTTCCTTTCTTATTGTGGGATCATATAAACTTTCCCATTTATAAACCACTCCCAAGCATATAATTCCATGGGATTAATCACATTCACAATGTTGCACTTCCCTCACCACCAACTATGACTAGAACTTTCCCATCATCCCAAACACAAATCTTGCACCCATTATGCATTAAGACCCCATTCCCCTCTCACTCCCACCCACTGCAACTGTACTCTACTTTGTATCTCTATAAATTTGTGTATTCTAGTTATTTCATATAAGTAGACTCATAAAGTATCTGTCCCTTTGTGTTTGACTGATTTCACTCAGCATAATATCTTTGAGGTTCATACATGTTGTTGCATGTATCAGAACTTTTTAGGGCTGAATAAGATTCCATTGCATGGATAGACCACATTTTGCTTATCCATTCATCTGTTGATGGGCACTGGGGTTGCTTCCACATTTTGGCTATTGTGAATAATGCTTCTATAAACACTGGTATACAAACATCTTCTTGAGTCACTGCTTTTATTTCTTTTGGGTATATACCTAGAAGTGAGTTTGCTGGGTCACATGGTAGTTCTGTGTTAACTTTATGGGTTGCCAGGCCTTTTACCGGTGATATTTCAAAGTTATTCCCTAGCCCCCAATCCCCTGCCATGGTTCTGCTCTATTCCACTATGCTGTTTGAAGGTAGCTATAATTTAAGGAATTGTGTCCCCTGAGACACCTGGCAGTGGATCCTAACATGTCATGAGAAAGCCTGGAAAGATGGCTACTGTAGGCTGAAATAGAATCCAGGCTCCAAACTGAGATAAGCTTTGTGAGAGAAAAAGGGAGGCCTGCAAATCTCAAGCTTTCTTCCAATATAAACAGTCAGTGGCCAGGGCTGTGTTCATAGGATAAGGCTGGCTTCTCTTTGTTACACACAGTGCATGAAACCATGAGGCATGCAAATCCAGCAATGGTCAACCTGCTTGGGCTATGTGGAAAAACTGCAGTTTAGCAAGTTTTCTCTTCTGGAAGACATTTAAATGATTCATGTGTGCTTAATGCTAGCCTGTAAATCAAAAATTCATATTCATATTAGAAACAGAATCCAGGAAACAGTAGTTTAAATAGTAAATAGGTAAAATAAAGTGTCTAATCCATTCAACTCCAACTTTTTGGGGATGATTCAAATTTAAGAAAATAAGTGATTATTACACACTCTCCAAAAACACTAGTATAACTTCATATAAAAAAATACATTAATTCCTAAGGCTCGCTTTAAAAGCTCATGATGTAGTCAAGCAAACATTACAGAACATGATGACAAAGATTCATTTTAATGCAGCTTTCTTATGGCTTTCTTTTGACAACAGATAAAAATAAATTAGAGGCAGTCCAACTACTCTGACCTGCCAAAGAAAATTTTTCATGGCCTCTCATATAACATAGTCTTAGGCTTTGAGGGAATGCAAAATATCATTGAAAATGTTTTGTGAGCTTCAATTTCCTTATTAGTAAAAAATAATGATCATAAATATACAATTATATTGTGTCATGGTGGTGGTATGAGATTAAAAATGTAATCTGGGAGAGTTCTGGGAAGATGGTGTCCGAGTAGGCAGGCAGGGCTCAGCCATCTCACAAAAACAAAAGAGAAAGGTCCAACGGACCTGCTTTGGGGGTTAGCAGACCAGGACACTGCTGCACAATCCCAGGAAGGGGAGAAACAGAAAGATGAAGAACCCAAAATGACAATGTGAGTTACTAAACCCCTGCAGTGGCCAGGAAGGGCACCCATCTCCCACCTTCAAAGTGTGCAGCCTGGATAAAACCCACGGCCCACTGCAGCCCACTGAGAGGGCAACAGGTATCTTTCTCCCTGGGAAAAGGGAGGGTGCAGTGGAGAGGGGAGAGTGGTGTCTCTCTCCAGTGAATTTGGCCAGCAGAGTCCGCTTTGAATCTCAGCTCTGCCTAGACCAGAAACACAGACAAGCAGAGGTTGAAAGAAACAGCTACATATAAAGGTTCACTGATAAGCGCGATCTGCTGCCTTGCCCAAAAACTGCAAGAAAAAAACTACTTTTAGGGCTCTCTTACCCCAAAATCCTGGGAGAAAAGCTGTACCCCATTAGTGAGTCCCTGGCCCAATTTTGATGACTTAAGCTGGGCAATTTTAAAGATTCAGAATAAGTTGAACCAAAAATCAAAGCATACCTGTGAAACAACAACAACAACAACAAGGCAATGGGAAGTGGATGTGGCTCAAGAGATTGGGCTCCTGTCTACCACATGGGAGGCCCTGGGTTCAGTTCCCGGGGCCTCCTGGTGAGAGCAAGCTGCCCCACCGGAGGAGAGCTGACAGCCCACACCTGCGCCCGTGGAGAGCTGATGGCCTGTGCCCATGGAGAGCTGGTGCAGCAAGATGACGCAACAAAGGGAGACAAGAAGACACAGAGGAAATGCGTAGTGAATGGACACAGAGAGCAGAGAGTAAGCACAAGCGGCAAGGGGGGGGGGGAGGATTAAATAAGTAAAAATAAATCTTTAAAACACACACACAGCAAGAGAAATTGACCAAAGTAAATGCACCAATATATTTAGATGCCTAGACATCAGCAAAAATTTACAAGCCATAATGGGAAACAGGAAGAAACTAAATATCCTGGTGAGATGCAGGATTTAAGACATCTAATCAATGATAATCACACAAATCTCCTAAATCAATTCGAAGAATTGAAGGAAAATATGACCAAAGAGATAAAGGATTTTAAGAGGATACTGGGTGAGCATAAAAGAACAAATTGAAAGCCTGCCAAAAAAAGTAACAGAGCTTATGGGAATGAAAGATACAATGGATGAGATTAAAAATACATTACAGACACACAAGAACAGATTTGAATTCCTCAAAGACAGTATTAGTGATTTCAAGGACAGAACATCCAAACTAGAAAAGACAGGAGAACAGAAAGAGAAGAGAATGGGAAAAAATGGAAGAGAATATCAGGAATTGAATGACAATGCAAAATGTTTTCCATTCTCTTATGCTTCAATACAACCTTATTGTGTCCCAGAAGGATAAGAGAATGGAAAAGGGGCAGAAAGAATATTTGAGGAAATAATGACTGAAAACTTCCCAAACCTTATGAAAGACATAAATATCAATATCCAAGAAGGACAACACACCCCAAACAGAATAAATCCAAATAGACAAACTCTGAGACATCTACTATACAGAATGACAAATATCAGAGATAAAGAGAGGATTCTGAAAGCAGCAAGAGAAAAGCAAAGCATCACAAACAAGGGGACTTCAACAAGATTAAATGCTGACCTCTCATCAGAAACCATGGAGGCAAGAAGATAGTGGTATGATGTATTTAAGGTACGGAAAGAGAAAAACTTCCTGCCAAGAATTCTGTATCCAGCAAAACTGTCCTTCAAAAATGAGGATGAGTTTAAAGTCTTCACAGACAAACAAAAACTGAGAGAGTATGTTACCAAAAGACCAGAATTACAAGATATACTAAAAGGAGTGCTACAGCCTGAAAGGAACAAACAAGGGCAAGAGACTTGGAGGATAGTGTAGAAATAAAGATTACTAGGAAGAGTAAATTAAAGGTTAAAAAACAGACAATAGTAAAATATAACAATGGAAAGCCAAATTGTAAAATGGATGAAATAAGTAATGCCTTTACAGTCGTAACATTGAATGGTAATGGCTTCAACTCCCCAATCAAAAGATACAGACTGATAGAATGGATAAAAAAAATATGAGCCATCTGCCTGCTGTCTACAAAGACTCACCTCAGACGTAAGGACACAGCCAGGCTGAAAGTTTGGAAAAAGATATTCCATACAAATAGTAACCAAAAAGAGATCTGGAACAGCAATACTAATATCAGATAAAATAGATTGTAAATGCAAAACTGTTATGAGGGATGAAGAAAATCATTATATATTAATAAAAGGGGCAATACACCAAGAAGAAATATCTGTAATAAATATTTATGCACCTAACCTGGATGCCCCAAGATACACAAGGCACACTGGCAAAACTGAAGGGAGAAATAGACGTCTCTACAATAATAGTTGAAGACTTCAATATACCACTCTCAGCACTGGATAGAACATCTGTACAGAGGATAATAAAGAAAAAGAGTGCTAGATTAACATGATAAATGAACTAGACCTAAGAAATTTATAGAGTATTACACCCCAAAACAGCAGGATACACATTCTTTTCAAGTCTCATGGATCCTTTTCCAGGATGGACCATATGTTGGGTCACAAGACAGGTCTCAGTAAATTTAAAAAGATTGAGCTTATACAAAACATTTTCTCTGATAAAAATGGAATGAAGCTGTAAATCAGAAACAGATGGAAAAAGGAAAAATTCTTAAATATATGGATTTTAAACAACAAACTCTTAAACAATCAGTGGGTCAAAGAAGAAATTGAAAGAGAATTCAGTAAATATCTTGAGACAAATGAAAGCGAGAACACAACAAATCAAAATTATGGGACACGGTAAAGGCAGTGCTGAGAGGGAAATTTATGGCCCTCAATGCTTACATTAAAAAAGAAGGGCTAAAATCAAAGACATAACTGAACATCTAGATGAAATAGAAAATTAACAGGAAACTAATTGAAACCAAGCCAAAGGAAAGAAATAGTAAAGATCAGAGCAGAAATAAATGAAATAAAGAACAACAAAAAAAATAGAATCAACAAAACCAAAAGTTGGTTCTTTGAGAAGATCAGCAAAGGTGACAAACCCTTAGCTAGACTGACAAAGAAAAAAGAAGAGAAGATGCAAATAAAGAAAATGAAAAATGAGAAGGGGGACATTAACACTGACCGTGCAGAAATAAGAGAGATCATAAAAGGATACTATGAACAACTGTATGCCAAAAATCTAGACAATGTAAACAAAAAGGACAAATTGCTAGAAACACACGAACCACCTACACTGACCCTAGAAGAAATAGAAGAACTCAGGAAACCAATCACAAGTAAAGAGATTGAAACAGTCATCAAAACCTCACCAACATGAAAAGCCAAGACCAGATGGCTTCACAGGAGAGTTCTACCAATCATTGAAAGACGATCTAATACCAATCTTGCTCAAGCACTTCCAAAAATGAAGAGGAAAGAATGCTACCAAACTCATTCTATGAAGCCAATATCACCCTAATACCAAAACCAGATAAAGATACAGTTCAATATCTCTAATGAATATAGATGCAAAAATCTTCAACAGAATACTTGCAAACCAAATCCAAAGCCACATTAAAAGAATTGTACACCACAATCAAGTGGGTTTTAACCCAGATATGTAAGGATTTTTCAACACAAGAAAATCAACTGGTGTAACAAACGACATTAATAAATTAAAGAAAAATCACATTATCATCTCCATTGACACAGAAAAGGCATCTGACAAAATACAGCATTCTTTCTTGATAAAAACACTCCAAAAGATAGGAATAGAAGGAAGCTTTCTCAAAATGGTAAAGTGCATGTATGAAAAACCTACAGCTAGCATTATACTCAATGGTGAAACACTGAAAGTTTTCCTGCTGAGATCAGGAACAAGACGAGGATGCCCACTGTCACCACGGTTATTCAATATTGTGCTAGAAGTTATAGCTACAGCAATTAGGTTAGATAAAGAAATAAAAGGCACACAGATAGGAAGTAGCACTTGAGCTATTCGCTGATATGATCCTATACCAACAAAATCCTCAAAAATCCACAACAAAGCTACTAGAACTATAAGACGAATTCAGCAAAGTAGCAAGATACAAGATTAAAATGCAAAAATCAATAGCGTTTCTATAGACTACTGATGGGCAATCTAAGGAGGAAATCAGAAAAAAAAGCCATTTATATAGTGACTAGAAGAATCAAATATTTAGGAATAAACTTAAGCAAGCACATAAAGGACTCATATTTAGAAAAACTATGAAATGTTGCTAAAAGAATCTGAAGAAAACTTAAATAAATGGAAGTACATTCTGTGTTCATTGACTGGAAGACTAAATATTGTTAAGATATCAATTCTAGGGAAGCGGATGTGGCTCAATTGGTTGAGCTCCCATTTACCATATGGGAGGCCCCAGGTTCAATTCCTGGGGCCTCCTGGTGAAGGCAAGCCGGCCCCACGCGCAGTGTGGCGAGCTGACGGCCCACGCGGCATGGTGAGCTGATGCAGCAAGATGACGCAACAAAGGGAGACAAGCAGACAGAAAAATGCACAGCAAATGGACACAGTGAGCACAAACAGCAAGGCGGGGATGAATAAATTTTAAAAATAAAATAAATCTTAAAAAAAAAAAAAGATGTCAATTCTACCCAAACTGATTTACAGATTCAACACAATCCCAATAAAAATCCCAAAAGCCTTTTTTGCAGAAATGAAAAAGCCAATTATCAAATTTATTTGGAAGGGTAAAGGGCCCCAAATAACCAAAAATGTCTTGAAAAAGAAGAATGAAGTTAGAGGACTCTCACTTCTTGACTTTAAAGCATATTACTGGGAATTGTGGGACATGGCAGATGGGTTAGTCAGATAAGGCTCAGCTCTCACTAAAACAACAAAGAGCCAGAGGCTGCCTTGGGGACCTGCTTTGGGGTACAGCAAACCAGGACACTGCTTCACAATTCCCAGAAAAGTGAGGGTCACAGAGACAAGCCAAAACAAGTAATCATGAGTTATTAAACCTCCCAGCTGCTGGGAAGGGCTCTTCCACCCCACCCCCCCATACCCGCCCCACTGAGATATTAAGCGAGGGTAAAACTCCTGGGAAATTGTATCTAACTGAAAGGAGAGAAGATGCCTTCCTCCTTTGTATAGATACAGAAAGGAAAGGTGCTCTAAGTCATCTAGGAGGGTACTGGACAGATAGGGAAGCCAGGGAAAAATCGTGTGTTGCTTGCCTAGGTGGCTGGAAGTGGCACACATACCCAGCCGTCAGGGCAGGTAGACTAGGTGGAACCCCTGGCAGATTCCCTGCAAAGAACAGGGGTCTGGGAGGGTAGAGAGTGAAATCTTTGCGGTGAGTTTAGCCAGCTGGGCCTCCCTTCAATATCGGAAGGGACCCCGACTCGACAGGGAGAGGGGAGGGGGATCTCCTCAGGCAGGCTGTCATGCCCAGCTGCCTAGGTAAAGAGAGGAGTTCCATCAGAGAAGAGGCAGAGACAGGAGACTGATCAGCACGACTCTGACAGACTGCATGAAATCCAACCTGCCCAAGGGAAAAGGGGCAGACAGCCTTCTGAAAGGCTAATTATTTTAAGGAGGCAGAATAGCTCAGTGGAAGAATTCCTGCCTAGTATATACAAGGTCCCTGGTTTGATTCCCAGGTCTTCCTTGAGAAGTGATCTGCCAGGTTACCAGGCATCCAGCTGAAACTTAATGACAAGGAACATATAGACATTCTCTTTGTATTAGCTTTTCCTAGATCTCTTTATTTAAAAAAAAAAAAAAAGTTACTTTTTAAAAAATTTTCCCTTATTTTATTCACTAAAACCTGGTTCAAAACCTGCAGAGGGCAAGCTGCAGCATGAGTGATTGATGAACAAAGCAGCCTGAGAAGATCCTTAGGGGTCTAAGAGAGAAGACAGTTTTTGTTTTGTTTTAATTTTTTTTCCTCCTGTCTCCTTTTTTTAAATGATTCACTACTGTCTTGTTTCTTGCTTGTTGTGTATCCCCTTCGTTTCCTTGCTTGTTTTTTTTTCCTTTTTTTCTTTTGTTTACTGATTTACTCTACCTACGCTATTTCTTTCCTCTCCTTCACCATTATATTTTTCTTTTCTGTTGTTCTTTAATTCCACCTCTTTTATTTGGTCTCCAATATTTCTTGTTTTTATTTCTCTCTCTTTTTTTCTCCTTTTACTTTTTTTTCACTTTGTTCTTGCTCTATTCTCTTTGCTTTTCCCCTCTTCTCGCCATTCCAGCCTTTTAATTCATTCTATATATTTTTCTCTATTGTTTCTTGTTTCATTGTTTCAATTCCACTTCTCTAATCTTATTCCTCTGTCCTTCTTATTCATGTTAGTTTTTCAATTTCCTAGGTCTTCTATGGTTCCTCTCCTACCTTTCAGTATTATCATTACTATTATTCTTTTTCTCTTCCTATCACTTTCCTTTTCTCTGATCCTAATTTTTTTCTTTCAAAGGAACATAGACAAGAACAAGGAAATAGAAAAAGAGGAATGAAGTGTCAAAGTGAAACCTTCCACACACAAAACAACAACAAAATAAAACCACAGAGTAGAGAGAGAAGCTAATCAACTGACTAAACCTACCAAGATAAACAGATGCCTAGACACCAACAAAAAATTACAACCCATACTAAGAAACAGGAAGACATGGCCCAGTACAAAGAACAATCTAAAAACCAGGAGAAGACACAGAGCATGGAACAACTAATCAGAGATGTCCAAACAAATATCATGAATCAACGTAATGAAATGAAAGAAGAGATTAAAGATATTAAGAAGACACTGGGAGAACAAACTAAAGAAATTGTAAACATGTATAAAAAGATAACAGATATGATGGTGATGAATGTCACAATCCAAGAAATCAAAAATACACTGGAAGAACACAACAGCCGACTTGAAGAGGCAGAGGAAAGAATCAGGGATGTGGAAGATAGTGTATCTGAAATCAAACAGATAGTAGAACAGATAGATAAAAAGACAGAAAAAGTCAGCAGGGACTTAGGGATTTGAATGACAATGCGAAATGCATAAACATATGCATTATAGGCATCCCAGAGGGAGAAGAGAAGGGAAAGGGGACAGAAGGTGTGCTGGAGGAAAAAATGGCAGAAAACTTCCCAAGCTTATTGAGGGAGATGGATGTACATGTCCAGGAAGCACAGCATACCTCAAACAGTATAAATCCTAACAGGCCTACTCCAAGACATATATTTGTCAAATTGTCCAATGCTCAAGACAAAAGAGAAAATACTGAAAGCAGCAAGAGAAAAGAGAACCATCACATACAAGGGAAGCTTGATAAGATTAAATGCTGATTTTTCATCTGAAACCATGGAGGCAAGAAAGCAGTGGTATGAAATAGTTAAGGTGCTAAAGAAAAAACTTCCAGCCAAGAATTCTCTATCCAGCAAAGCTGACACTCAAAAGGAGGGAGAGCTCAAAATATTCAAAGATAAACAAATTAAGAGAATATGTCAATATGAAACCCTTACTTCAATAAATACTAAAGGGAGCTCTGCTGGTCAAAAGGAAAAAACAGGAGAGAGAATTGGAAGAGAGTGCAAGAAAAACTAAAAAGATAAAAATAGAAATGAAAACAACATATACATTACATAAACCTAAACAAAATATGGCTAATGTAAGTAGTTCCTTAACAGTAATAACATTGAATGTTAATGGATTAAACTCACTAGTCAGGAGACACAGATTGGGAAAATGGGTAAGGAAATAGGAACCATGTATATGCTATCTACAAGAACCCATCTTACACCCAGGGATGCAAGGAAGCTGAAAGTGAATGGTTGGAAAACAATTTTACAAGCAAAAAATAAACAAAAAAGGGTGGTAGTAGTATAGTAATATCGGACAAAGACTTTAAATGCAAAACTAATATAAGAGACAAAGAAGGACACTGTATATTAATAAAAGGGGTAATTCTACCAAGAAGAAAGAACAATCATAAACATTTATGCACCTAACCAGGGAACTTCAAAATACATGAGGCAAACACTGGAAAAACTAATTGGAAAAATAGATGCCTCTACAATTATAGTGGGGACTTTAATACACCATTATCAACACTAAACAGAACATCTTAACATAGAACCAATAAAGAAACAAAGATTTTGAATAATACATTAGAGGACCTGGACCTAGTAGACATATACAGAATATTACACCCAAATACAGGGGGATGTACATTCTTCTCAAGTGCACATGCATCATTCTCCAGGAGAACCCACATGCTAGGCCACAGATCAACTCTCAATAAATTCAGAAAGATCGAATTTATACAAAGTAATTTCTCTGACCACAATGGAATGAAGCTGGAAATCAGTAAGGGGAAGAGAACCAGATTAAGCACAAAGATATGGATGTTAAACAACACACTCTTAAACAATCAGTGGCTTAAGGAAGAAATCTCAAAAGAAGTCAGTAACTTGAAACGAATGAAAATGACAATACAATGTATCAAAACCTATGGGATGCAGCAAAAGCAGTAGTGAGAGGGAAATTCATAGCCATAAATGCCTATTTTTAAAAAAGAAGAAAGTGCTAAAATCAAAGACCTAACTCCACACATGGAGGAATTGGGAAACAACAACAAACTAACCCCAGAGGAAGTAGATAAAAAGAAATAAAGATTAGAGCAAAACTAAATGAAATTGAAAATAAGGAAGCACTAAGAAAAGTAAACAAAACCAAAAGCTGGTTCTTCGAGAAGATTAGTAAAATTGACAAACCCTTAGCTAGACTAACAAAGGAAAAAAGAGAGAAGATGCAAATATATAAAGTAAGAAACAAGGAAGGGGGTATTACCGCTGACCCCCCTCATAAGAGGACAATTTGAAAAACTGTATGCCAAAAAGATGAATAATTTAGAGGATATGGACAAATTCCTAGAAACACACAAGCAGCCTACATAGACAAAAGAAGAAATTGATGAACTCAACAGACCAATCACAAGTAACCAGATTAGAATTAGTCATCAAAAGCCTCCCAAACAAGAAGAGCCCAGGACAACACGGCCTCACAGGTGAATTCTACCAAACATTCCGAACAGAACTAACATCAACCCTGCTTAAAATCTTCCAAAAAAATAGAAGTAGAGGGAATATTGCCTAACTCATTCTATGATGTCAACATCACCCTAATACCAAAGCCAAACAAAGACACCACAAGAAAGGAAAACTATAGACCAATCTCTCTAATGAACTAAGATGCTAAAATCCTCAACAAAATACTTGCTAACCATATTCAACAACATATCAAATGAATTATACACCATGACCAAGTGGGTTTCATCCCTGGTATTCAAGGATGGTTCAACATAGGAAAATCAATTAATCTTTCCTAATAAAAACACTACAAAAGATAGGAATAAAAGGAAACTTCCTCAACATGATAAAGGGTATATGTTAAAAACCCATGGTTATCATCATATTTAATGGTGAAATCCTAAAAGCTTTCCCTCTAAGATCGGGAACAAGACAAGGATGCTCACTTTACCTGTTTCTATTTAACACTGTGTTAGAAGTACCTGCTTGAGCACTTAGGCAAGAAAAAGACATAAAAGGCATTCAAATTAGAAAGGAAGAAGTAAAAATTTCACTATTTGCCGACAGCATGATCCTATATATAGAAAGCCCTGAGAAATCTACAATAAAGCTTATAAAGTTGTTCAGTAAATTTGTAGGTTATAAGATCGATTTGCAAAAATCAGTAGCATTTCTGTACACCAATAATGAGCAATCTGAGGAGGAAATCAAGAAAAAAATCCCATTTACAACAGCAACTAAAAGAATCAAATACCTAGGAATAAATTTCACTAAAGATGTAAACCACTTATACACAGAAAACTACACAACACTGTTAAAGGATATCAAAGAAGACTTAAGTAAATGGAAGAATATTCCCTGTTTATGGATAGGAAGACTAAACATCATTAAGATGTCTATCCTACTCAAACTGATCTACAGATTTAATGCAATCCAAAAAAAATCACCACAGCATTTTTCACTGAATTGGAAAAACTATGAAATTTATTTGGAAGGGCAATAGGCTTCAAATAGACAAAGACATATTGAAAAAGAAAAATGAAATCGGAGGAATCACACTACCTGACTTTAAAACATACTACAAAGCTACAGTGGTCAAAACTGCATGGTGGGGGATGGATGTGGCTCAAACGGTTGGGTGTCCGTCTCCCATATGGAGGGACCTGGGTTCGATCCCTGGGACCTCCCGGTAAAAAAAAAAA